>CM031893.1:4084674-4129060 GCA_018691285.1 Cucurbita argyrosperma subsp. sororia
GATTGAATGGTTATTTTTATTTTTTATTTTTATCCTTTTTGCCACTTACAAACGTCTTTGTGGTTACCATGTTAAGAATGAGAAATAGACGTGAAGATCGTATCTACTTACGTAGTGCCTTGTCTCCTCTTAAGGCGAGTTTTTTACGTCTACATACAGTAGTAGTTCCTCATGTTACCCAATCATGTAGTCCCTCGTCCCTCTCACGGCAGGTTTACGTGAGTTGTAACGAGTTCTGACATATAGTGGTAATTCCTCACATCGCTTCTCATGTAGTCACATGTCTCCTCTCAAGGGCAGATTAAGGCCTAGAACCGATTCTACACATAGTAGAAGTTTTTGGCCTTGACAAACTACACTTGTAGTCAAAAGTCGAGGCATCAGCCTTGACTCGTTTCTTACACTCAATAGGAGTCCTTACCTTGAGCTAACTACCCATGGAGTCCCTAGTCTTTCTACAAGACTAGTTAATAGAATCGTGACGTCAACCTGTCCTAATCCTTCACTCAAGTGGGTGAGTGTTATATTAAGCTTCCTTAATCATATTTAGATGTCGTTTGTAATTTTACTAGGTTCTTAGTGGCGTTTCAGACGGTTAAATCTTATCTCTCATTTTCAAGATGTTTGGGTTTAGCTTCCTCGAGCTAAACCACTCTCTAGGTACACATGAGTCTAAGCTTCTAATCGCTCATGATCCTACATAACTAACCTTGGTGCAACAAGTAAATCGCACTAGTTTAAATTGTAGAAGCACTAATGTTAACTAATTCATCTCATGCATGCTTTGCTAGGGAGATATTCTATCAATCAACTAAGCTTCTAACCCATAATTTAAACTTCACCTTAGTCATATCAGGTGTTGAGAAGTTCTATTGGGTTCCTAAGGTGACTAGGTGGTTTAATGTGGACTTCTTGCTATAGGTTGCTCTATTTTGACTCCTCGGGTCTTTTTCCTTTGACCGTCGCTCATGATCCTAAGTCGCTCAATCCACTGGAGGCGTTGTGACCTATATTATTGTCTAACCATCCTAAGTCGCTCAATCCACTGGAGGCGTTGTGACCTATATTATTGTCTAACCAACCTAACTCTAATGCTCTGTCTATATGCAGAAAAGCACGTTCAAAAGGGAGAACATACAGTCAACACCTAGAGCTAACATGTAGTGTATCATGCACCCACACAAGCAAACAATCTCAATAGGGAGATAACATTCATCAATCACCCGGAGAAAACAAATCACAATAGCCATCCTTCTTTCTACACACAACGGTAAGCATATAAAAAATTATTCATCACAAATGGACAGAAAGATAATTTATCATACCATGCATACAATACATACTCATCTAAAAACGACGTTCTAAAGTCCTTAACATGCATTTTCTAACCACTTATGGTAAGGAATGCTCGTATGCTAGTATGTCTTAGCGAATCTTACAAGTATTACTTACCTAAAGTTCATGTGGTTACTTACTTGGAGGACGTGTGTCTTCCCAAGCTACCTTTTTTTTCGTGTTGGGAGCTTCAAAATTCTTCAAATCTCTTTGGTCGATTCTAACTCAATCAAAGTTAGGTTTAATATCAAAATTGAGATGAAAACAGACAAACGGAGGTCGAAAAATACCTCTCCCGTGCTGTCAACTACACATTCAACTCCTTCGTCAAAATTTTCTTAACTTTCTCTATGCAACTCTAATTAACTTAGTTTCTTCACAAAAGTCGTAGAATTTTAATATAAATTTATTAAGGTGTTTTTCTCATAATTAAAGAGTCTAGTGGGTTGATGTCCACTTCTCTCGTGGGCTATTGTTTTATTATTTTTAGAGCGGACTAATTTTATGCTCTCTAAAGTTGTTAGCTTGTAAGACAAGCCAACCAAATTGATCCATTTGTTAATGCAATTGATTTAAAAGTTTTAGTTTGTGTGATCACAACAAAAAACCTACGAAATTTTATTCCAATTTTTTTTTTGTCCTCACAATCCAAAAAATTAAAGAATATGAGCAGAGTACATTTATTAGGGATGGATGTAGAACCATAAAAGCTGAACAAAAACTTCCTCGAATAAATGAAATAGTGATTATTCAATAGTCGAGTGTAATGACCTATTTCGTTAAAATCTCAAGCCACAATTCACGACTCGAAATAAAAACTGACTCACTAGACTGCTTTAATTTGTTGAACGTAATCTTTTTTTTGTGGGAAATACTTGTACTCTTTGTTAAAATGACACTCTTTATTCAAGATCGAGAAGAGATTACAAGACACTCTATGACAACTACTGTACTCTATGCTTCCTATTTCTTGTGATTGTGAGGAAGAGGTGAAAGGGTATTTACACCATACGCCAGAGACAATTTATTCCTAAAATTTCTGTTACGTACTTTAAAAATATCTAAATCTTTTTACAAACATCTGGATTTCTCTATTCCTAAAATAGATCATTTTTTTCTAAAATAAATGTAGGCTCGTATAATTATTGAGTTTGACCTTATTTTGAGACTCTGGTCGTTCACTCCACCCTATTGAGCTGACAACAAAAGCTCTCAATTTGTTAGTATTCAACCCTTTTGTAAACAAGTCTATCACTCATCTGTCTTGATCTACTACATCTCGATTTCTTCTTGTAGGACTTCTCTCTAATGAAATGGTAGTGTACCTCCACATGCCTTGTTTTAGAATGAAACACCGAATTTCTGCAAGGCGAATCGCAGATTGGTCGTCGCAATGAAGTGATATTAGATATAGTCAATTTTATGGTGTGCAAATCTTCCATCAATAGTTTCAACCGTACTTTTTCGCTCCAATCACTACTCTGTACTCTGCTTCTATAGTTGACAATGATACGGTTGTCTTTTGCTACACCAAGAAAATTGTTCTCAAACCAAACTTGAACACGTGCCCAGTGGTTGATATTCGAGTATTATGGTCTCCTACAACATTCAGCATCACAGTATCCAAGTAGCTTGCAGTCCATACAGAAGACCATAGTCGATTATACCTTTAACATATCTCAAGATTCATCTAGCGCATCCAATGAGACTTCTTTAGACTTTGCATGTATCGACTCATGACTCAACTGCATAAGAAATATCCGGCCCGAGTTAAGACACTTTCTGTCATCGATCGCATCAAGGGTCAAATGGGTAACACTCATGCATGTACCGACTCATGACTCCAACTCGATCCTTCACGTGGTCAGATGAGCTAACACTTGACGGTCATCAGTCTATGTCTAATTGGGCCTAGATAAAAAAAAAAAAAAGTAACTATGGCATAGAAAAGTGTTAGATGATTACGCCTATCACGCATTCATAGCGTATTATGTGTTGGGAAAATTAAACGAGATGGCCTCACCACCAATTATTACACTTCAATATCCTTTCCATTCCAGCACTGTAACCGACGTTTTCTTTTATCCTCCATAGCTTGCTGCTCATCAATGCGTAAAACTGTAATTTCTGCTATTCCTTCACACCCTTCATGCTGATGATGCTCTCCTAGAAAGCCCTCTGTGTTGAAGATGCCGTTGCTTGACTCCAGCAAGACGCGTCTTCAGATTCCGTCCACAGACATACCCAAAACATGGAGAAGAGAACTGTTCAGAAACCACTTGCTCCACCGAGCTCTGGTTCGCCATTTTCATTTCCTTCGCCATAACATGGATTTTCCTCTGTTTTGATTACTCCACTTTCCATTCCTCCAACAATGGCGTCCTCGCTTCCTCCTTAAACCCTAATAGACTACTCGTCAAACACATATGTGTCCGTATTTGGTGAACTTTGGCCTAGGGCCTGAAATTGAAGATTCTCAAGGGGTTTTCTCCAATAATAGTTGGTTCAAGACGAATCAGTTTCTGTTGGAGGTCATTTTCCACAACAAGATGAAACAGTACAAGTGCTTGACGAACGATTCGGCTATGGCGGCCGCCGTTTATGTACCGTTCTACGCTGGTCTCGACATCAGCCATTATCTTTGGAATCCGAGCATCTCTGTTAGGGATTCTTCAGCTAGAGATTTTTTGAGTGTGATTTCTGAAAAACCTGAGTGGAAGAGGATGTTTGGGAGGGATCATTTCTTCATTGCCGGAAGAATTTCTTGGGATTTCAGAAGAAAAACGGATGATGTTTCTGATTGGGGAAGTAAACTCAGATTCTTGCCTGAGTCTCACAATATGACGATGCTCTCTGTTGAAGCAAGTTCGTGGAAGAACGATTTTGCGATTCCGTATCCGACGTATTTTCATCCATTGAAACTGAGTGAAGTTGTTGAATGGCAGAGTCTCATGAGGACCAAACGGCGCCGTCATTTGTTCACCTTCGCCGGCGCTCCACGGCCGGAACTCAGAGACTCCATTCGCGGTATGGTAATCGAACAATGTCGAGGTTCTTCCCTCTGTAAATTCATAGATTGTAGTTCCGATGGGGTTAATTGTGATGATCCTGTTACCACCATGAAAGAGTTTCAGAGCTCGATCTTCTGCTTGCAACCTGTCGGAGATTCATACACCAGAAGATCAACATTCGATTCGATCTTAGCTGGGTGTATTCCTGTTTTCTTTCATCCAGGTTCTGCATATTCCCAATATTTGTGGCATTTTCCTGAGAACAGAACAGCTTACTCTGTGTATATACCTGTGAGGGATGTGAAAAATTGGAACGAGAGCATCGAGGGGATATTGAATGGGATTCCCAAGGACAGGGAATCCGCCATGAGAGAGGAGGTTATAAGAACTATTTCAAGAATTGTTTATGCAGATCCCAGATCGAAATTTAGGGATTTTGAAGATGCATTTGATTTAGCTGTTAAAGGGATTCTTGAAAGAGTTGAAGATGTTAGAAGGAAGATCAGGGATGGGAAAGATCCCAGTGAAGGATTTGATGATCCTGATCATTTTAAGTACACATTTTCCAGAAAAATCTGATAAAAAATGTTGCCGATTTGGATGAAGAACAATGGAAATCAGGGTTGTTGCCGGATAATATGATTCACCAAGTAAGAATTCTCATACATCCTCATCCCATTGTTCAAGTTTTTGCTCCTATTTTCTGTTCTTCATTTTCTTTTTCAATGTTTCATAGATTGCTGCTGCATTTGTTATGAGTATTGGAAGAATTACAGTTTTTGTTTATTAGGATGTTTTTGTGTCATCATGTATGTATAAAAGATGCATTACATACACCTCTAAATGAATTATATATCATATTTATTCTTTCCTTTCTCTCTTTTTAGGTTCTATCATAGTTTAGCTTTACAAAAATATTGCGTGTGTTTATTATTATTACTTGTGAATATATTATTGAGCTGAGTTTACCTACCTCCTTTGTTAGAGACACGTGATAGTCATGTTATTCCCGTATAGCATCGTCATTTTACTTCTCATTTATAAGAGTGAAAACTATCTTCACAGCCCAACACCGAGATCTTTTAAGACGTTTTGTTCTTAGTTGTAGTCTAAAAATTTTATTATATTCAGATGTGGTCTCGATCTATTTATGTACCTCCCAATTAGGTCATGGTGTGCATGCAATAGAGAAGGGTTTAAATCAAAGCGGGGGCGGGGGACAAAGTGGGACGGTGAAAATAATGTAGGATGCTAATTTGATTAGAATACTTCATTATATATTGCTTTAGTAAAGAGCTGAATTTAAGGGTTTGAGGGTGTAAGTGGTCACAAAAAAGCAGAAACAGAAAGTTACAAAAAGAGAGCATGAAATGGTTCTTGTTTGAATAGCCTAATCATTTGCATGCTTTTTCAACAAGATTTCAATGCTGCCTTTTGCTTTTTTTGCTTCTATTGTTTTGCATGCCATCTTCATGATTTATTTCCATTAATCTACACCCCCTATTTTTTTAACAAACATAGGCGTTAAGGAATCCTTTGACAGCTAAAGCAAAGAAGAGAAAAATTCAATCAGGTTACGGAACAGGGGAAGAAAGAGTGAACCATCTTGTCCTTGTTTAAGCCTTTCTCTTTCGTCTTGAAAGAAGTTCCTCTTATGATGCAGTTACTTATTGACTATTGATTCAACGTAAACTCTTGGCTTTAGTCTGACAGTGAACTCGAATTAAGCAACATTTAGTCTTTTTTCAATCAAAGAGAAATATCGAGAAATAGAGTAAGTAGGAGAGATATATATCACTCACTATTCCTTATTCTATTGTATTTCTATCTGTAATAGAGATTAGCTTTACCCGGCTTACTTGGAATGAATGTAGTTGTTCGTCACCTGAGGTTAGCTTGACCTTCTTTCCTCTAAATGTTGTTATTGTTGTTGGCTTCGTCAAGTTAGTAACTTGACCTTCCTTTCCTCTAATCTCAATCTTCTTCAGATTACTTTACCTTCTTGCCTGTAATGTAAGTCAATCTTCTTCCTCTTTTGACGTCAGGTACGTTTACCCTTCTCTAATGTAACTGCCTGCTGTTCCTCATGACCAGCGTCAGCTTTACCCGGACGTAATGTAAATATCCTGTTTCGAGACGTCAGAGGACTTTACCCTTCCGTAATGTAAATATCTTGTTCTTCCAGAAGAGGACTTTACCATGTAAATGTTGTTGCTCGAGACGTCAGATTAGCTTGACCAACCCTTCCCGTAATTCATACTCTTGTTCTATACCAGAGATTTGCTTGAACCTACTTCCTGTAATATAATTATCTGATTGTTCCAGTTGTCCCGGCAAGTTAGTAGCTTGACCCTTCCCGTAATCAATCTGATTCTCTTGCTTTAGTCTTGACTTGTTCTTTAGGTTTAAGGTCAAGCTTTAGTCAGTCTTTCCTTTGGTCTTCAATATACTAGATAGAAGGGTAACAACAATATACTCTCAGCAGGTACTAGAAAGGTAACAACAATATACTCTCACTCAGGTTAATAGAAAGGAGGTAACAATATATATACTCTCGGGTAATAGAATAGACAGAGTCTTATTAAGCTTCCAGCAATGGAATAGATAGAACTTGAGGATTGAATGAGGTGAAGTAGCGAGGGTAATATACACCCGTCCGTGCGTGAGGGAGTTAGTTCAATCCCTCTTTGTTGTAGTTACCCTTGTTGTAGTTAGAAAGGGGAGAAGAAGAGCTACAAAGGAGAGGGGAAGGAGGAGCAGCAGATCAAGTAGTCTTTCTTTACCTGATTCTCAATAAAGATAGGTGTAGGAGTGAACGACTCGGAACGAAGACACTTCTGATAGTGGTTACGGGTCAGGTAAAATAGTTAAGGAGAATGAATCAATCAAGGAGTAGACAGTCTTGACTTGTTCAAGGATAGCAGAATGAAGAAAATCAGCTTAGCTTCACTTCCTCTCTTCAGTCTCAGTTGAAAGAACCAATGAGAGCTCACTGTAGAGCCTCCGGATTGAAGAAGAACAGAAATACAGAAACCAACCAACCAACCAGAAGACAGCTTTCTTTTGTTCTCGAATAGCCTCACCCTTCCCTTGGTGTAGAGGGGTTCCACTAATAGAGAGTAGTAGCTTGACCCTCTTCTTCTCTTACAGTTCAAGAAGGGACAAAGGAAAGAGTTCTTCAGTCTAATCATTCAGTCAGAGTTTACGTACTCTTCAGTCTTTCAAGCAGAAATCCTTTTCTTTGCCTTTGACCCCGACAAGTGATTGAAAAGAGACCCATAAGCAGAGTAGTTAGTATAGTCCTATATCTATGAATCAATAGGTTACAGAGAGGACGGTGAAGGAAGTAACAACAAAACCAAAGCGTCGGTGCAAGCAGCTAGACAGAGAAGAAAGAATAACAAATACCAAGCCCAAGCTAGCTTTAAGGAATGAATACTTTTCACAGTTAAAGCAAAGAATACAAAGTCAATTAGGTTACGGGACAGGGGAAAGAAAGAAGAGTGAACGCATCTTGGCTTAAGCCTTTCTCTTTCGTCTTTCAACACTATAGGTTCGTTACTCTTAGGCAGTTACTTTGACTAGTTATTGTTATTCACCGTAAACTCTTTGGCTTTAGTCTGACAGTGAAAACTCGTCTTCATCCATTTAGTCTTGTTTCAATCAAGTTTCAATCAAGAAATAGAATAAGTGGTCAAGGGGGGAGAGATATCAATATTCTTGATTCTATTTATATTTGTAATAAGGTTGAGCTTTACCTAGTTTGCTTGTAAAGAATGTTAGTCTTAGTTTTCTTGGTCTTGTTCTTTCTCTTTCTTTCTATAGATTAGAGTTTAGCTTCCCCTTTCATTTCAGGAGTATGTAATGAATTGAATCTTGTTGTTCGTCACCGACGGTTAGCTTGAGCTTCTTGCTTGTAAATGTAGTTCTTCTTGTTGGTTGTCTTCGTCAAGTTAGTAACTTGACCTTTCTGTAATGTCAATCTGATTGTTGTTCTTCTCGAATAGCGTCAGCTTGACCCTTCCGTAATGTCAAATCTTGTTCTTGACGAATAGCGTCAGCTTGAGAACCTTCTGTAATGTCAAATCTTGTTGTTTGTCTTGCTTATGACTAGCTGCGTCAGCTTGAGAATGAGAACCTTCCGTAATCTAAATGAAGTTGTCTTCTTTGTCCTGCTCATGACTAGCTAGAACTTGATTGAGAACCTTCCGTTTCCGTAATGTAACTGTTGTTATTGTTGTTGTTCTAGAATAGCGTCAGCTTGAACCTTCCGTAATCTAAATCTTGTTCTTCTCAGGTTGGTTAGTAGCTTGGCTTGAGCTTGACCTTCTTGCTTTTGTAATGTATCAGTAGTTCTTCTTGACGTCAGATTAGCTTGACCTTTCCGCCGGATGTAATGAATCTGATTGTCTGTCTTGGTTGCTTGCTTGCTCTTCTTGCTTGCTTGCTCTATAGCTATAGGTGAGTGAGCAGCTTCTCTTTCCGTATGTAATGAATATCTTCTCTTGTTCTTTGTCTTTCTCGTCACGTTGGTAGGGGTAAGCTTTACCCTTCCGTAATAATATTGTAGTTCTTGTGTTCGTCACGTCAGCTTGAGCTTCCTTACTGTAATGTCAATTCAGTTCTTGTTCTAGACTAGCGTCAGCTTGACCTTTTAATGTAAATGTAGTTGTCTTGCTCGTCACGGCAGGTTAACTTGACGACGACCCCTTCCCGCGCCTGTAATGAATTGAATATCTTGTTCTTGCTTGCTTGCCTGCTGCTTTCTCGAGACGTTAGGTTATTAGCTTGACCTCCGTAGTATGGAATGAATGTTCTTGGCTTGTTGCTTGCTCCAGAGGTGACTTATAAGAGAGAGAGGACTTGAGCTTCCTTCCTGTAATGTAATAATATATTATCTTGTAGTTCTTCTTGTCTCGTCAGGTCAGCTTGACCCTTCCACTCTATTTCCTTACTCTTGATTCTTGACCTCGGTAAGGCAGCTGGATGAGACCTTCCCCTTCACCCATTTATTCTTGAATGAAATCCTCTTCCTTCGTTCTCGTCGTCTTCTTCCTTTGACTATGGATTCTTTAACTGCTCTTTCTCCTGTCCCTTCAAACACTCTTTCACTCGGTAAAGCTATTTGAATGAGACTGACGAGTATGTATAGGTTCATCAGAATCAGAGAATGAATTGATTGAAGAAGAAAGATTAACGATCAATCACAGTCAGGAAAGCCGAAACAAGAATTCCCCTTCTGTAATGTCAATTTAGTTCTTCTCTTCGTCAGGTCTTACTTGAGCTTCCTTCTCATACTCTTTTGTTCTAGACCAGAGAGAGGTTAGCTTGACCTGACCCTCCTTCCTGTAATATATATAATTATCTGATTGTTCCTCTTGTCTCTAGAAGTTAGTAGCATGACCTTCCCGGATGTAATAAATCTTCTTCTCTTGCTGCTTTCTCGGCAAGTTAATGAGTGAGCTTAACTGACATTATTGTAGTAATGGGTAGGGATCAGACGCTCTTGCTTTCTATAGAGGTTATTAAGGTGAAGAGCTTATTAAGGTTATAGTATAGTAGCATTACCTTCCCGTAATCAATCTGATTCTCTCCTCAGTTAGAGGATTGAAGGTAACATAGGTTCGCCTCGTCAAGGAATAGAGCTTGTAGGCAGTAGAGCTTAATGAGTAGGATCGCTTAATCAGTAAGTACAGAGTGATAAGTGAAAGTAGAGAGTAGGGAGGAGGAAGTGTGTGTAATAAGTATAGAGTGATAAGTGAAAGTAGAGAGGGAGTTGGAAGTGTCAGTATCGAGTGAGTAGGGAATGCTTTCTGGTTCTGGGGTAAGTATAGAGTAGGGAATGCTTTCTTTCAGGTTCTGGTTCAGTATAGCTAGCTTGAGTGAGGTTCAGTCTTTCCTTCCGTTCAAGAAAGAAGAGTTGGACAGGTTACGGGGAGAAGCGGTAAGACTACTAGCCTACTTCAGTCTTGAATTGATCTTGCTCTTTCATTTTAGAGTCTTGACTTGATCAAAGACTTGCTAAGGGAAAGAAAATCAGTATAGTGATTCAGTGAACGAGAATGAATCTTTAGGCTTGACTTTCACAAACACTCGAAAGGGAAAGGAAAGTCAAGAAAAGAAAGAAGAGCATAGGGCAAGGAGAATCCATAAACTAATATCTGACCTACAGTAAAGAAAGGAGAGAGAAAGTAATAGTTGGTGGATACGAGGTTAGAAGCAGCCAGACAAGAAGATCAGAGAGAGGGAAGAAGACATGAAAGAGAGAGAGTTGGAGAGAGAGCGGAGAAGAAGAGCGACGAGGATAAGGGCGGCTGGCAATTCCATTATGAGAACGATAGTATAGGTTCATGCGCGAAAGAAAACACTGACTGATAGTGGTTACGGGGCAGAGGTTGGTTCTCTTTGCCTTTGACTTTGGGAAATCTGGTTACGGAGTAAACGAGAATGAATAAGGAGTTGAGCCTTCCTCCTGGTCCGGGTCAGAGCAGAGGTTGATTCCGCTTTTCTTTACGACAAGGTAAACTCTCACTCTAAACTTTCTTGACTTTGAGTCTTTCACTAAGGATAGGATAGTCTCACAAAAGGCTGGTTTCGCTTTCTTCTTTGTCAGGTAAGGCTTCCGGGGAAGGAGCGAAGCTGCGAATTACCTTGTTTCAGACTGAGTGAAAGAGAGAAGCTAAGCCGCTTTACCGACAGGTTCAGTCAGTCGCTTCCCTTAATCTCATTGACTCGTAAAGGACTGATTCCTCTTCTTACGCACGCAGGCAGGTTCTTCATTCTAGCGACTTACTTAGTTCAACCTCAAGAATCAATATCGGACAAGGAAGGGGGCAGCAGTTAGTTATCTCTCCGGTAGTTATCTTTATAGTTATAAAGAGTTATCTCTCTTAGGGAGGAGGGAAGGAGGTAAGGAGGCTATCTGACAATCAATTCTTTCTCTTTCTTTAAGGTAAGGGATAAGGAGTTAGCTTCTTTACTGACTCTGTCCTGACTGTTCTCTCTCAGGCAAGAAGCAGGCAAGTTCCTTACAACCCAACAAGCAAGAAAGCATCAATCAGTACTATCTAATAGTACGGCCTAACCCACCCGTAAACTCTCTATAATAAGGAAAGGAGTCGAGACTGACTGTGACAGATCATTAATCAGTAGTTCAGGCAATAGCGGGTCAGGAGTGAAAGCAAACAGTGAAAGACAGCCGCCGCCCCTAAACTCTCTTCTTTGCTTCTTCTTTACTTGAGTCGGGAAGGGAATACATATCGTACTACTAGGGAGGGGGCAGCAGTTAGTTAGGTAGTTATCTCTCTTTTTCGTAACGGAAGGCTTGACTCTTTCATTCTTCAATCCATTCATTCTCTAATTATGCAGGACTCTCCCCCTTCTCTCTTTGACTGTAAACTCAGGACAAGGTTAATGGTAAGGAACAGGTTAAGCCAGAGCAGGTCAGTTTGATTGATTTATTCTACTAAAGACTATTCAGTAGATTGTAAAGAAAGGTTAGCTTGAAAACCCCTTCGACGTAGACGTATATAATTCATGCTCTTGTAGGTTCATGAGTTTGTTTACCTTTCCGTATGTAATTCATTCATCTGATTGTCTGTCTTAGTTGCTTGCTCTATTAGGTGACTTCGCTTTCTGTATGTAATGAATCTTGTCTTCTTCTTTCTCTTTCTCGAGACGTTAGGTAAACCTGACCGACCCTTCCTGTAAATGTAGTTCTTGCTCTAGACCAGAGAAAGGGTACTTGACCTTCCTGTAATTCATATAATATCTTGTTCTTGCCTGCTGCGTCCCCGACGGTTAGCTTGAAAACCCCTTCGACGTATCTAATTCATGCTCTTGGCTTGCTTGGTGACTTAGAAGAGAGGACTTGACCTTCTTTCCCGTAATAGAATCTTCTTCCTTTTGTGCTCCAGAAGAGAAGTGAATGAGCTTGACCTTGACCCTCTTTCCCGGAATGGAATAATCTGATTGTTCTTGTTCTCTTGCTCCAGAGGTGAATGACCTTGACCTTGAACCTCCTCCTCTAATCTCATAATATTGTTTCTTGTTCTTCCTGTCTCGTCAGGTAAGCTTGACCCTTCCGTAATGTCAGGTGAGTAGCTTTACCCCTTCTTGCTTCTAATGAAGTTGTTCTTCGTCAGGTCTGACTTTACCTTCCTTCCCGTATCTAATTAATCTTTCTTCTTCTTCTTCTTGTCTCGGCAAGTTAGTAGCATTACCGACCCGTAATTAATCTGATTCTTCTTGTGCTCTATAAGTGAATGAGCGAAGCCCCTTTACCCTTCTTTCCCGTAATGTAATAATCTGATTCTTTCTTCTTCTCTTGCTACAGAGGTGAATGAGCAGCTTGAGCTTGACCTTGACCCGCCTGTAATGTAAATGTTGTTGTTCTTCTTCTCTTGCTTTCTCTTCGGTTACTTAGAGGAGAGGACTTGACCTTTCCGTAATTAAACTAATCTTCTTCTTCTCTTCTCAGGTTAAGTAAGGTTACTTAGAGGATTGAAGGAAGGTCAGTCAAGTAGTAACTCACTTACATAGGTTGTTCTCGCCAGGGAATGAATAGGGCTTAATGAGTAGGCAGTAGTCAGTGTAAGAGTTGTAAGTGTGAAGTTCAGTAGCTAGCTTGATCTTTAGTCTTGACTTGTGAAAATCAGAGTTAGACAGACAGGTTACGGAACTCAGACACAGAGGTGAAGAAGAAAGAAGAAAAGAATTAATAGGTGAAGCAGCCAAGCTTACAGACAGAGGGGAAGGGGAATACTCGCATTTACTTACCCAGAGTGAGATCAGGGGCAGAAGTACATAGTATACATGCAATGTAATAAAATCACTGAAATCAGTTCAAGGAGCGAAGACACGAGACTATAAAGGACAGGAGAGGAGCCAAGCTGACAGACAGAGAGAGCGGCAGGGGAAAGACTAAATACTATACCACTGACCTCGTTCAAGATAATGGGAATTAGCAGTAGAGTATCAGTTCAGTAAAGGCAAGGAGCGCAGACGGACTCTGAAGACAGAGTTCTTTCTTTGTGTTGGAAGTGAAAGAGTGAATGAATTAGCTGCAGCTTGCTTTATCAATAGAATGAATAGGTGAATCAGCTTGACCTTACGCTCAACCTATTTACATACATACAAGGTGAAAGAGTCAAATCAGTCTCATTACATTAAGCCTCAAACAAATCCCCGTAAAGTCAGCAGAAAGAAAAAGTCTCAACATCTCACTGAATTTACCCTCTGCAAAGAATATAACGAACAACTAGAAAGAGAGACCGTCAAATAGCTTGACCTTGTCCAAGAGTGAAGGTGATAAAGTAGTTATTTCGTTTACTGTGAAAGAAAGCCAGAAAGAGTGAGTTAAGGTTCAGGAGCAGAGCAATGAAACCGTACGGGGAAGGTGATAAAGTAGTTATTGAGTTTTGACTGTTTTAAAGGAGAAAGATCAGGTAAGGTGACGGAGCTCAGCTGTGAAACCGACAGGTGATTGAGCAGATCTTTCTTTTCCGTCTAATTCTTTTTGAGTTGAGTCTTATAGTTACAGTCTAATTAATCTTGAGTTTCGGCTTTCTTAGTTTACTGTGAAAGAATAGATTCTCGACCGACCATATGTCCTCTTCAGTCGAAAGAACCAATGAGACCGGGTTGTAGTGTAGAGGTGCCGGATTGAATGAATTTACGAGACAACAAAAGAATACATAGGTTCAGGATCATCCAGAAATAGAGTAGAGGAATAAGGGGTTAGCTTTCTTCTTTCAAACACTATAAAAGAAGAAATAGAAGTTGAGTCAGTCAAAGGGGCAGGTTCAGTCGCTCAGCTGCTTTACCCACAGGTGATTGAGCGCGAAGAGGTTCCTTCTTTCATTTACTCGACCAAGAAGTCAGGGAGAATTAATCTTCTCTTGCTTTCCTCAAATAGCTTGACCTCGTTCAACAATAAATAGGGGATAGAACGATAGTAGGGAGAGTGAGTAGTTACGCAGACTGATAGTTGTAGGGGTTGCGTTCATGAGTAAGTAGCTCGACAGACAGTAAAGGGGCCCGTTCAGGATCAAGAGTGACATCAGTCAAAGGTTCAGAGAATAAGCAGAAAGAAAGATCAGAGCTCAGATTCATTCCGTACTTCCGTACTGTTAAAGAAAGAAGAAGCGAAATAAGGCAATAAAAGGTCAGTCAGTCTTGACTTCAGGTTCAGGAGCGAAGGGAAGAGAGGTTCCGCCGGTGAAGTAGCCCAAGCAATAGAGGTTCTGTCTCATTCATTAATGTTGAGTCTCCCTTCTTTCAAAGACTGTCAAAAAGGGAATATCCGTGTGAAGTAGCTCTTTGTCGGGTTCTTCTTCTTTGATTTACTTACTACTCTCCAGCCAGTATAGGATAAGATAGGATAGGGGACGGAGTGAAAGAAGGATTGAATGAATATGCGAGAATAAATAAGGAGGGAGAAGGAATAAGGAGTCTTTGCTTACTGTTCAAGTCAAGAACCAAGCAGTGAGACAAGGGGACAAGGATTGAATATCCGAGTTCAGTAGTTATTAATCATTCATCAGGAGTATCGCTCTTTTACTTACAGTGAAGGGAGAGGAAGAAAGTGCGAGACCGGAAGGGAGAGGGGAAGGTTCTTCTCATCCAGCCTATGTTACAGAGTGAAACCCCAGTTCAAGGGAGAAAGATCAGTTAAAGAAAGGTCCGGGGAAGGGAATGGAATTGGGACAAAATCAGGCGAAGGAGTTTACAGTGAAAGAAGTAGGAGTAGAGTCTTTCCTTACAGTTTAGGTTTCACTATCTCTTTGATTGATAGAGTAGGTCTTTGGTCAGGTAATTGAGTCAAGGGTTACAGAGGGAAGAGGATGACGAATGTTTCATTTGAGAAGGAGTAGAGAGAAGAAGTAGTTGTTCATCAGTTTACTAAGAAGGGTATGGAAGGAGTTGTTCTGTCTAATTCTTTAATCGTTACGTTAGTTAGTTAGTCTTTCTTTCAATCAAGTAATAGAAAAGAGTCTAAATAAGGTCCGGTAAGAAATGCTTTCTATTCTTCAATCTGGTTCAGGCTCAGTAGTTCAGGGTTAACGGTTCAGTCAGTCTTTCAAAGAGAGTAACCTCTCTGGCTGGCTAGCTTGCTTTAGTCTTTCCTTGAAGTATCAGTATCAATAGTTTACCTACTTCTTCCCTCCGCCCTACAACTATTCTTTCTATTCTATTTACCTATTGAGTAGAAGAATAAATAAGGGGAATGCATTAATGGGTCTTTAGTCTGCCTGCCTCCTTCTTTCTTCTTGTCTTGCTTGAGGATTGAATGAATAAGTAGTTCAGTTCGTAAACTAACACCTATTACATTTACAGAGTCAGGGAAAAGGTGAATGAAGCTGACGTCTCCCTTCTTGAACAAAGACTGGAAAGAAAGCATAGGGCAAGTATTTCATATACAGGTTAATTAATGAGAAAGAGAAGAAAGGATAGATAGATAGATAGCTAGCTTGTAACCCTCTTTCCTTTTATTCAAAGAGTAAGTCAGACAGTCAACTCTTTGGCTTTCGATAGTCTTTTCTTTACTTGTTCTTTAGGTTTAAGGAATCAGATAATGAATCTGACGTCAGTCTTTCCTTTCTTGTTTAATATACTATCAAGGTAACAAACAAGATACATACTCAACGGGTAACAATATACTCTTCTGGTAACAAACAAGATACAATACATACTGATTGAAAGGGTAACAAGATACAATATACATACTATACAAGGTAACCATATACTCAAAAGGTAATAGAATAGACGACGGAGTATTAAGGTTACAGCAATGGAGGAATAGTAGATAGAGCTTGCTTTCAGATTGAATGAGTGAAGTAGGTTAGGTAAGAGCTTGATGAATGAAGTAGCTCGTGAGGGAGTGAAACCCTTGTTGCAGTTACTCTTGTTGTAGTTGTATAGAGGTGGGCAGGAAGAGCGGAGTAGTCCTTCTTTCTTTCTTTTTCTTGACTTTGTTTTTGTTCGGAGAGAGAGTCAGTATCTTATCTTTCTTAGCAAGTCTGATTAATCCTTCTTTGCTTTCCTTTTAGTCTCTACTGTAAAGATTCAGAGAATAAGCAAAAGATAGGTTACACGGCTAACTAGGAATCCGAGCGAAGACACTTCCTGATAGTGGTTCCAGGTCAAGTTCAGTAGTTAAGGATCATTCTACAAGGAGTCTAGTGTTTACTTGTTCAAGGATACGATCATGAATGAACTTAGCTCCACTTCTTCCTCAGTGTAAGTAGAAGGAACCAACGAGAGCTCACTGTAGAGCCGACGGATTGAAGAATCACGGAAATACGGTACAAGAGACCTGAAGACAGCTTTCTCTCGTTCGAGAATCGATAAACGGCCATTGACGAGGTTCCACTAATATAGAGTCGTAGCTTGCCCCTCTTCTTCTTCTTCTCTTACAGTGAAAGAAGAGATAAAGGGAAGGGACAAAGGGAAGGGACAAAGGAAAGAGTTCTTTCTTCAGTCTAATCATTCAGTCAGAGTTTACGCTTACTTACTCCTTAGTCTTGAAAGCGGAAAGAAGTCAAGAAGCCAGCAGCCACATTCTCTATCACTCCTTTCTTTTAACGACAAGAGAGAGAGTTGTTAGTTAAGTTCTACAGCTATGAAGAAACTAGGGAAAAGGTGAATGAAGCTTTAATCTGTCTACCTTACTTGAACAAAGACTGGAAAGAAAGCATAAGGCGTTCAGATGCAAGTTAATTAATCATCAATTAAGAGAAGAAAGGAGAGATAGATAAATAGATAGCTAGCGCGGAACCCTCTTTCCTTTTATTCAAAGACTGTAAGAGTAAGTCAGACAGTCAACTCTTTGGCTTTTGTCTTGACTTCTTAGGTTTAAGGGAAAGCTTTAGTCAATCTTTCCTTTCTCCATATACTAGAAAAGAAAGGGAACAAACAAGATACATACTCAAAAAGGAACAAGATACATACTCAACAAGGTAACCAGATACTCAATACATACTGAAAGAAAGGGTAACAAACAAGATACACAATACATACTCAACAGGGTAACCAGATACAATAGATACTCTAAGGGTACCCAGATACTAATCAGGTAACAAGATACAATGGATACTCCTCAGGTAATACACGCAACGCCAGAAGAGTATTAAGGTTACAGCAATAGAGGAATGAATAGTCAAGCTTTCAGATTCAATGAATGCGGTAGCTCGTGAGAGAGTGAAGCAGTTACCCTTGTTGTAGTTGTAGAGAGGCGGGCAGGAAGAGCAGAGAGTAGTCTTTCTTTGGTTCTTGACTTTGTTCTTGTTCGGAGTAAGTAGTATCTATCTTTCTTGGCAAGTGTGATTAATCCTGACTTTGCTTTCTGTCTCTACTGTAAAGATTCAGAGAATAAGCCAAAGGTTGGTTACCGGCTAACTCGGAATCCGAGCAAAGGCACTTCCTTCTAATCAAGTTCAGTAGTTAAGGAGATAGAATCCAGGAGTCTATCTAGTGTTTACTTGTGAACGGATAGGTGAATGAATGAGCGTAGCTTCACTTCCTACTCAGTCTAAGTTCAAAGAATCAATGAGAGCTCACTGTAGAGCCGACGGATTGAAGAATCACAGAAATATGGGGTATTTATTGAGACCTTCAGACTGCTTTCTCTTGTTCTCGAGTAGCTGAATGGCCATATAAAAGGTTCCCTTAATAGAGACTAGTAGCTTGACCTTCTTACAACAGTTCCGGACAAGGGGAAGGGACAAAGGCAAAGAGTTCTTTCTTCAGTCTACTAATCATTCAGTCAGAGTTTACGCTTACTTACTCTTTAGTCTTCCAAAGCGGAAAGAAGGAGAGAAGCCAGCCAGCAGCCACACTCTCTATCACTCCTTTCTTTTAACGACAAGAGAGAGGAGTTAGTATAGTCCTAGAATCTATGAATAAACTAGGTTACGGAAAGACCGTGAAGGAAGTTCAAACCAAAGCTGAGGTGCGAAGCTGCCAGACCAACCAGACCAAGAAGCAACGAATAACTAATATCAAGCTTTAAGGAAGGAATGAATGAATCCTTTAACAGTTAAAGCTAAAGCAAACAGACAGCAAAGAATACTAACTAACTAATTCAATCCAGTTACGGGGAAGGAAGGGGAAAGAGTTAGTGAGCAGGGAAAAGAGGAAGTTCACGCGCGCATCCTCTCTTCTTTAAAGCTTTTCTACTGAGTCTTGAAACAAACAAACCAAACCCAAACACTATTTGTTCGGCGGTTACTTCAACAAAAAAGACTGGAACAAGAACACTTGAAAAAGAGTCTGACAACCAACTCAAATTCATCAAGATTTTAGTCTCTTTTCAATCTAATTTCAATCAAAAAATCTCGTAAGTGGTCCGGGAAGATATATCAATATTGTTTTATTGTATTTCCATTTGTTCTGTGTACGTCAGATTAGCTTGACCTTCTTTGTCTGTAAAGAATGTTGTTCTAGTTGTTAGACTTAGAGAGAAGGGAGTAGCTTTGAGAGAAGGGAGTAGCTTGACCTTCCTTTCCTTAATCTAAATGTAGTTGTTGTTCTTGGCTTCGTCAGGGGAGTAACTTGACCTTCCTTGCCGTAATGTAACTTGTTCTTGTTCATGACTAGCGTCAGCTAGACCCTGTTTCCTTTAATGTAAATGTAGTTGTATTGCTTTAGACAAGAGAGAAGCTTTACCGCTTCCTGCCTGTAAGGAATATATGTTGTTTGTTAGTGCTGCCTGCTGCTTGCTTTCTTGAGACGTCAGGTAAGCCTACCACCCCTTCCCGTACGTAATTAATGTTGTTAGCTTGCTTCCCATAGAAGTGACTTAGAAGCGGAGAATAGATGGAACTTCCTTCCCCTAATGTAGTTATCCTGTTCTTTCTCTTGTTCCTCTTGTTGTGTGTGCTATAGAAGTGAATAAGCTTGATCTTGACCTGATTTACGGGAATGTAATAATCTTGTTGTTCTTGTCTTGCTTCCTCTTCCCTTCCTCATAGGAGACCACTTGACCACCTTTCCGTAATGTAACCCTGTTGTTCTCCTTAAGAGAGAGGACTTGACCGCCCTTCCGTAATGTAACCCTGTTGTTCTCCGGGGAAGACTTGACCACCTTTCTGTAATGTAACCGTCTTGTTCCTTTGAGAGAGAGGGGAGGACTTTACCGCCTTTCTGTAATGTAAGACCCTGTTGTTCTCCTTAAAGGGGAGGGCTTTACCCTTCCGTAATAGAAATGGAGTTCTCCTCTCAGGGTTACGGTAAACAGAAATTCCATTGCCGGCAAAGACCTATTCTATTTACAGAGTGAAATCAGTAATAGTCCTAGCGTCAGCTTTACCTTCCTGTAATGTAAACTAATGTAGTTGTTCGTCAGTAAACTAATGTTGTTGTTCGTCACTATAGGTAAGCTTTACCGCTTCCTTCCTTTAATGTAAATGTTGTTAGCTTGCTAGAGACGTTAGAGAGGTTAGCTTTACCGCTGACTTCCTTCCTTTAATGATTAGCTTGACCCCTGACTTCCTTCCTTTAATGATTAGCTTGACCCCTGATTTCCTGTAATTCATATATTGTTCTTGCTTGCCTGCTGCTTGCTTTCTGTAGACTAGGGGTAAGCCTTACCGCCCCCTTCCCGTATGTAACGAATCTTGTTAGCTTGGTTGCTCCAGAGGTGACTTAGAAGAGAGTATAAGAGAGGACTTGCTTGCTGCCCTTCTTTCCTCTAATGTAATAATCTTATCTTGTTGTTCTCTTGAGAAGAGAGGACTTTCCCCTTCCGTAATGTAAACGTTGTTGTTCTTTCATGACTAGCTAGGGCTTTACCCTTCCGTAATGTAAATGTGTTGTTCTCTTGCTCGTCAGGTTAAGTAAGGTTACTTAGAAGATTGCAAGGAAGGAAGTACAGTAGTAAGTGTCAGAGTTGGAAGTAGCTAGCTAGCTTGATCTTTAGTCTTGACTTGGTCCTTCCAACCCAGCAAGCAAGAAGAGAAGTGCGTTCAGTAGTATAGGATCATAAACAGTAGTAGGTCAGGATCATGTAGTAGTGACGGATCTGAGAAAGAGACGAATCGTGAAGAAGCAGCTTTACACCTCCTTCAATCAGGAGTAGAATGAATCTTGTAGCGAATACTACGTTCTTTAGTCTAACTAAGGAAAAAGAAGTAGTTAAGGATTGGACTTGTTCAAGAAGAGTTGGACAGAGAGGTTACGGAGAAAGACAACTACCAGTTACTTACTTCAATCAGGAGCAGAAGTACAACATAGTACAGGCAATGAATGTAATCGAATTACTGAAATCAGTTCAAGGAAGGAGCGAAGCGGTGAGACTGTGGAAAGAATAACTACTACTGACTAATACTACTTAACGAGTGAAAGATTATATGAATTAGGAGTTTAGCAGTAGAGTAGATAGAAGTGCAGTAAAGGACAGGAGGGAGAGAATATGCTCGGACAGAGTTGGAAGTTCAAGAGTTAGTTAATTCATTAGCTGCAGCTTTCTTTATCATTCTTTATCAATAGAAATAGAATAGGTTACCTACGAGCTTGACCTTACGCTCAGCTTAGTTACATACAAAGAAGAGAAGGTGAAGTAAAAGAGTGACTTCCTTCCATCAGTCTGATTACAGTTACTTCCTTCCATCAGTCTTATTACATTAACATTAAGCCTCAAATACCGGTAAAGAAAGTCAGGAGAAAGAAAGACTCACTCTCAACAATCAATACATTGAATTTACCTATAAAAGAATAATATAATGAACAAGAAAGAGAGACCGTAAACATAGTTAGTTAGTTCAACCCTTCAGTCGGCGAGTAACTGAATTAGTTACTTTAGCAGTCAGTCAAAGAGTGAAAGCAAGAAAAGATCAAGAGCTGTTCAAGTATCGGTCAGGGAATAGAATAGAGTCAGTATAAACAGAATGAGTAAGTAGTAGTAAAGGAGTGAAGTTCAGTCAATCAATCAGGAATAGGTGAAGCAGCAGACAATCAGGAATGGTTCAGCCGCAGATCCTTCTTTTACGTCTCATTCAGCTTGCGTTGAGTCTGACAGTTACAAAGTTTAATGCAGCTTTCCTTCAGTCTTTCTTTACTGTTCAAGAATAGATGAACAACTGGCCATACCATACATATGTCCTCTTAAGGAGGATCAAGAACCACTGATACCCGGTTTACTAGGTGACGGATTGAATTAACTGACTCGACAAAGAAAGAAAGAATCCATAGGTGAATGAGAATGCAGAAATGGAATAGAAGAATAAGAGTGACGGCCGGCCGGATTGATTCTCTTTCAAACACTATAGAAAGAGAGTCAAAGAGTAAGGGTGACGGTTTCCTCTTTCAAAGGGTTGGTTAGTTAGCTTTCTTCTTTCAAAGACTATAAAGGATCAAGAATCACAATAGGAGTTTCCTCTTGACTTCCTTCCGCGGTTCAGGAGTGAAAGAAGGATTGAAGGAAAGAAGCAGCTGATAGTTGTAGACGAGTTCAATCAAAGGATCGTTAATCTTGTCTTGCTGCAGTCTTGACTGACTTCCGGTTCAGTCCCTCAGCAGCTTTACCCACAGACAGACAGGTAATTGAGTGCGAAGCCGAGGTTCCTTCTTTCCATTCATTTACTAGAACAAGAAGTAAGGGATAGATCATTAATCCTCTCTTGCTTCAGTCTTGACGGATTCTTCTTTGATTTACTCGACAGTAAAGGATGCATAAGGAACAAATGAATAGAATATTCTTGATTGACTACAAATACTGTAAAAGGATCTGAAAGCATATAGGGGAATGAGCTTCTTCATCTTCTCAGCTAAAGGATAAGCAGTAAAGGGTACTCCCGCACGCTCAGGATCAAGAAGAGTAGTTCCATCAGTAAAAGCCTTAGATAATAAGCAGAAAGAAAAGATAAGAAAGAGCTCAGATTCATTACGGACAGTTAAACAAAGAAGAGAAGAAAGAGTACAGGGAATAACATCAGTTCAGTCTGAACTTCCTCTTCAGTAAGTAAGTAAGTAATTTAGCAGTATAGGTTACAGAGAAAAAGGAGAATGAGTATGAATGAGTGGGTCAGGAGGACAAGAAGTTGTTGAGGCTTTCCCTGATTTCAAAGACTGTAAACAAATAGGAATAGGTGAATTTGGTAGCTAATTCATTTACTAAAGAAAAGAACTACACTTACTTGACTCCGCAATCCGGCTAAAGAAAGAAAGAAGACGAGGAGAATAGGTTCCACTTCATTAGTAAGTAAGTAGGAAGTTGGGTTAGAAGTCTAATTAAGTAAGCAAGCTATTTACCCACTGAAATCAAGCTAAGAAATAGAGAAAGGTTGCGTGCGGTGGCAGGCAGGCAGGGAAGCAATGAGCGAGACCCATTAGGTTAAGTAAGTAAGGGGAAGAAAGAGAAAGAATCCTGTCTATTTACTACCTGAACTTGTGTCAAAGAGTGAAGAAAGCAAGCAATCAAGGATCATATACAGAAGAAATAGGTTACAGAGGTCAGGTTTCTTTCGTTCAGTCTTACAGTTAGGTGTTCCGGATCATTAATAAATAAATAGGATTAGGATTTTGGATACTAACACTTACTTACTGACTTCAAAAGGAGTGACATCAGTCAAAGGAATAGAATAGTAAGTACTCCTTCAACGGAGAAATAGAGTAGTTGTTAGTTAAGGTAAGGAGAGAGTCAAGAAGCTAAGTCAAGAAAGTCACAAAGGATAAGGCAAGGCTGGAGTAGAAGAGAGAGACCTTAAGTAAAGGGTAGGAGATAATTAATCTTCTTTCTTTGTCTTTTACCAACTGTATAGATAAAGGGAGGGTGTGTGGCGGCTGAGGCAAGCTGCTAACTCCTTCATTCTAGAACACTGTAACACCTCGCTCAGGTTAGGTTCATACAATAGAATAGTGAAAGAGGAGTTCAGTCAGCTAGAATATTAATAAATAGGAGAGAGGGGAATAGAATAGGGTTTAGAGAGTACAAGAGTGAAATAGTAGCTTGACCCTCATTCTTCTCATCCAGTTTACCTAGTTCCCTTCCGTTCAAGAGTGAATGAAATAGGAGCGCTTTACCTGATTCTTCTCATCCAGCCCATGTAAGTAAAAGAGTGAAATCAGTCAAAGAAAGGGTGACGGTTTCTTCTTCTTCTCATACAGCCTATAAGGTGAAAGAGTTCTTCAATCATTTCTTTTCATTTATTTACTTAACTGTCAGTAAAAGTCATTGAGTATAAGGTTACAGAGTAAGTAGCAGCTCCTCAGGATTGAATTAATAAGCTAAGCTGAAGTAGCTCTTTCTTTGTTTCGTCTAGTAGCTTGACTTTACTACTCCTCCTTCTTTCAACAAAGACTGTCAAAGTCAACGTTGTGTCTTACCTTTCTTCAAATGAAAAGAGTACGGATAGAAGTGCGAGTCGCTCAGCAAGCAATGAGACTAACTAATACTAATAGGGATAAAGGAATGAAGAAATACTTGTTTTCGCTTCGCTTTCGTCTTTCCTTCTTTCAAAGACTGTAAATAGTAGTAGGGAATGAAGGAGTACTTGTTTTCACTTCGCTTTCGTCTTTCCTTCTTTCAAAGACTGTAAATAGTAGTAGGGTCAAGGTCGTATCGTATTCCCGTCAGATCTAATAAATAGATAGAAGCAGCTACGGTTACAGATCAAGAAATAGAGTAGAGTCCGTCAAACAAAGGAAAGGTCCGGTTCTGTCTCAAGAATCAATAGAGTAGAGTCGGGCAAAAGGTTCGGTTCTGTCTCATTAATGTAATGGTTAGAGTCTTTCCTTAAATCCTAATACTAATATCCTCTTTCAGTTGATCTTTGTCTTTCAGTTGTTAAGTCTCATTAATCCTACAAATCAAATACTGCTAAGGAGGAGATAAGGTAAAGAGTGAAAGAAAAGAGAGTGCTTTCTTTACCTACTTCATTCAATAAAGGAATAAAGGGGAATGAGCTCGCGTCTCAACGACTTACTCTTTTGACCACTGTAAAGGTTAGGTTCAGTAGTTCAATCAAGTTACGGTGAAAGAACCAATGAGACGGGGTAAAGAAAGAAGAAGAAGAAAACCATATATAGCTTTAACGAGTCAAAGAATAGTTCAACTTAAACCCTTGGCTTGTTTACCTTACGAGGTTCATGAGTCAAAGAAGGTTGTTCAGGTTCCAGTCGCTTGCTTCTTTTCTTACAGCAGGAGATAGAGTAAATTAATAGAATATCCTTGATTACCTTCTTCTTGACTGACTGATTCTCATCTTCTTCTTATCCAGCCTATGTAAGTCAAAGAGTTAAATGACACAATAAATAGGGAATAGGAAATAGATAGATAGAGTCGTTCCGTCAGTAGTTAAAGAGAATGAAATGATAGATAGTTTACGGGGTTGGGGGTTCATGATTAATCTTGACTTGCTTCAGTCTTTCTTCTTTCACTCTCCTATTATATATAGATAGGGGTTACAGAGTGAAATTAGTCTCAGTCATAAGCAGTTGACTCTTGACTTGTTCAAGGATAGGATCATGAACTTCTCTCTCTTTCATTTGGTCAGTCTTTCAGGCAGCAAAGAAAAGAGCTACTGTACTGAATACTGAATATGCTTTACCTACCGAGTCAAAGAAGGAATGAATCAGAAAAGGAGGAATCTTTAGTCTTACGTCTCATTCATAAAGAGTAGATAGAGTCTTGACTTGTGAAAGTATAGGATCATGAACTTCTCTTTCTTTCATTTGGTTCAGTCTTTCAAGCATAATCAAATTCAATCACAGAGCTACTTCATATGTTTTACCTCTCGAGTAAAAGAAGGAATGAATCGGAGAAGAATCTTTAGTCTTCTGTCTCATTAATAAGGAGTAGAGTCTTGACTTGTTCAAGGATAGGATCATGAACTTCTCTCTCTCTCTTTCTTTCATTTGTTTAGTCTTGAGGAAAGAAAAGAGCTACTTCATATGCTTTACCGAGCGAGTCAAAGAAGGAAGAAGAGAAAGAATATGTTAGACCCATAAGTAGTTAAGGAGGGAATCCAAGCAGTGAGACAACGGGAGAGGAAAATAGCTTTTTATTTGAAGACCCTTTACAGTCTCGTAAATTAATTAGCTTAGCTGCTTGACCTTTGACTCCATTCCCAGGAAGCTGACTATTTATGCCTTTGGGTTACTCTCTCCAACCTAATTCTTCTTTGACAGTGAAGGGAGAATGAGTAAATGAATGAATTTGTGGCCGAGTTCAAGAATAGTGAAGGATCAGAGAAAGAAGCCGATAGGCGAAGGAGCGAAGCAGAGGTGACGCTTTCTTCTTTTACCGAGTTCAATCTGGTTCAGGACTTGATTCGAGACTCCAGGCCAGGACAGAACGGAAGGAAGATGAATGAACCTATTTACCAAGTCTTTGAGAAGAAAAAGAATAAATCAAATAGGTGGGTGAAGGAAAGAACAGAAAAGAAAGAGACCGTAAAGGAAAAGGAGGTGACGGTGAGGGATCGGTTACGGAGCGAAGCGAAGCAATGAGACAGAGTTGGATAGGACAGAAGATTAACCTATTTACCCAGTTTACTGTGAAAGAATAACGAACCATAACATCAGGGAATAGACGGGAAGGTGCGAAGCGAACATCCTTTCTCTTTGTTTACAGGAGAGTCCATTAGCCTATAGCCTATTTACCTCCTGAAAGAAGAAATAGGTGATTGAGTGAATGAGCTTGACCTGATTCTCATCCAGCCGCTCTACTTACTTACCTCGTCAATAGCCCTCAAAATAGGGTAAAGCATCAAAAAAAGAAGAAAAGGTCTTTAGACGAGTTCAATCTGGCTTATTCTTCTTTCGTCTTTCCTTTCAGTTTCAGGATCAAGAACCAAACCAAACACCTATTCCATCTTACCTCGTTCAAGAAGTAATAGTCCGGGCAATAGAATTGAAACTGCTTGACCTTTACCTTGGTTACAGTTCTTCAAGTGATTGAGTTCAGTCTTAATGTTGAGTCTTCTTTAGCCCTTCCTTAAAAGCATAAGGAGAAAGAGAAAAGGAAAGATCAGCTGCCGAGGTTACTGTTCCAGTGAGAGAATCATCAATAGGTAGAGTAAGTAAGAAGAGACAAGAACCTTTCACCTATTTACCCAGGGAAAGAAGGAGAGAATATGCGAGAATGAATAAGGAGTCTTACCTTACTCTTTTGCTTTTATCTTGTGAAAGAAGGGACAGGATTGAATATGCTCGGACAGGTGAATGAGCTGATCTTTCATTTGTTTCGTCTTTCCTTTCAGTTTCAGGATCAAGAAGAAATAAGTTCAGTAGCTCAGTAGAGGGGGAATGAATAAGGAGTCTCCCTTCAAACACACACTTACAACTCTTTCTTGTCTTGCTTCAGTCTTGAAAAGCTCCGTCGGTTCAGGAAATGAAATGGTGAAACCGACGGAGGAGGTGAAGGATCAAGATCAGTTAAAGAATGAATCGAGAGTCTTTCCTTCCAGTTCCGGATCATTCATCTCTTTTCTTTCTTTTACCGACTGTAAGTAAAGTGAGGAGGGTCAGGTCATAGAGGTGAGGTTCAGGATTTCATATGCTCGGCTGGAAAGGAATATCATATCTGATTCTGATTCTTCTTTCATTTAATATCCCGTAAAGGTTCAGTAGTTCAGGTCATATCGGGTCAGGTTAAGGTTCTTTCATTCATAAGGTAAGTAATATAGGTGACGGGAATATCAGTGAAGGAAGAAGACGAGTTGGAGAGGCGAATGAGCTCAACTGCGAAGACCGAGAGGAGTTAGGTTCCAGAAGGGACAAGTAAGTGATTGATTGAGGCAAGGAAAGGAGGGAGCATTCTTGGTGGCAGAGTCTTTCCTTGTTTACGAGGGAGGGGAAGGAGAGAAGGAAGGCGCAGGCAGACAGAGAGAGAGAAGGCAGGCGCAGGCCGGGGCAGGAGAATGAAACAAACCTAGCTAGCTTGGCTTTAGTTTACTTTGTTCATTCAGGAGAGAGAGAAGGCGCAGGCAAGGCAGGCAGGGGCAGTAGAATGATAGCGCTCTTCTTTAGTTTAGTTGTAGAGAGGAGAGAGAGAAAGATCAGGCAGGCGCAGTAGAATGAATGAAACTAGCTCTTTAATTGTAGAGAGGAGAGAGAGAAAGAAGGAGAAGGCGCAGGCGGGCGCAGGCCGGGGCAGGCAAGGCAGGAGAATGAAACTAGCTTGACCGAGCCGAGTGAAAGAGTGAAAGAGTAGATAGAGTTCCATCACGGTAAGGAGCTGATCTTCCTGGTCCGGCTCATTCATCCACTGTAAAGTCAAGAAAGGATAATGCAGATTCAGTCTCCCTTCTTCTGATTTAGAATAGAATTGTTGTAATACAGAGTAGTTAGTTAGTTTGTTTAGTCTCATAGCTTTACCTCGTTCCATCAGTCTCATTCTTGCTTGAAGGTGAAGTAGCTCAGTCTCTTTCGAATTACCTGAGAAATAGCCCTCAAAATAGGGAGAGGATAAAAGAGTTCCGTCTCATTCATCTTTCCTTAAACAACCTGACTTAAAGAAAGAAACAAAGAAAGACCTATTAGAACCTCGTTCTCTCAAAGAGATAGTTCAACCAACCCGAGTTCAATTAGGATAGGATCATTCATCTTGAGTTCAGTCTTAGTTTACAGTGAATAAATAGGGGAGGGAAGGTAAAGTAGTTCAGGAAAGAATAACTAACTAACTAACTCACAAGAACAAGAATTAAGGAGATCAGAGACAGAGCTAAGATTCCCAGTTTATACTATTTATTCAAAGACAGTAAACGAAGAAAATGAAAGAGAAGCTACGTACTCCTTTGACTCAATTACCTGACCTTCAAAGACAAGGTCAAGCCTTTCTCCTTCACTCAATCACCCACCTATTCTCGGCATCTTCTTCCTTTTCCTATTGATTCAAAGACTGTAAACGAAGAAAATGAAAGATCAATACCCTGTAAAGACTACTCAACATTCTTTCACTGATCTTGATCCTCTTTACTCCATCACCTGATTGAACAAGGCAAGACTCAACGCCGGGCTCTGATCTTTGCTTGAACTGTAAACTCATGAACCAGATTCCACTCCGACGCAGCTTTGAAAGACTCAAGATTAATGAGAGTGAACAGTCAGTAAAGAAGAGAAACTCCTTATTAATGTCCCTACTTATTCACCTTTGACTGATTGAACAAGGTCTCGCGGCTTCGCACCTTTTCCTATTGATTCAAAGACGAGGTAAATAGATAGGTTCAGGGACAGGCAATGGAATTATGAGACCGACAGGTGAAGGAGAGGGGAAGGTCATAGAGTCAAACAAAGGGGAATGAGCTAAAAGCACACCAACATCATTCTAATTGTAATCCAAGCCTACTAGTTTACGAGGGGAAGGAGCAAAGGGTTGAGGTTGAGTCTGACAGTTCACTCTCAGTCATTTTCCATTTCCTTCTAGAATTGACTCTCCGGTTCAGGAAATGGAATTGTGAAACCGACAAGCGAAGGAGTCTACGGAATAGGTTCAGTCTCTTTCCTCTCCCCGATTTCCTTGTGACGCTGAAGGGAATAAATAGAGTAAAGGGCAATGAATGGAATTGTGAGACCATAAAGAAGAAGAGAGGCAATGGAATAGCTTTACACCCCGTTCAAGAGGGTTCGTTCCGGTCAGGGAATATCGTCAAAGGTTACAGAGTGAAATCAGTAGGAGTAGAGTCTTGACTTCCAGTTCCGTCTCATTCATCTTTCTTCTTCTTTTCTTTCCCTTCTTTGTTCCGGTTCAGTAGCTCCAGGAATAGAGTATAAGTAAGGTTACGGAAGAAGACGAGTTAGTTTACGAGGTCAAGGGTCAGTCAGGTCATATCGGTTCCGGGAAGCTAATAGAGGTTCAGTAGTTCTGTCTGACGAATCGGAAGGTAAATAGGTAAAGGGGAAGGAGTGAAAGCAAGAAGGTGAATCAGGTTACAGCGAATAAATAGGTAAGCTGATCTTTCTTTCATTTGTTTCGGCTTGAGTTCAGTCTGGAAAAGCAAGCTGCGTCGGAGTCTGAAACCAAAGCTAAGGAGCGAAGGGAAGGAATAGAGGTTCAGTTAAGGAAATGGAATTGTGAGACCGACAGGTGAATGAGCTCCGCAATGAGACGAGAAGAGAGAGGAGAGGAGCTTTAGCGAAGGGTTGAGGTTGAGTCTTCACTCTCATTCATCTTTCTATTCTATTTACCTCGTAAAAGAGTGAAATCATGTTCATCAGTCATAGTCCAGCCAGCCATATGTCCTCCTCTTCTGTCGAATTCATCGTTTCGTCTTCACTCGAATAAATAAGGAAAGGAGTAGTTCTCTTAGTTTACAGTGAAAGAAGGTTAATCAGTAATAGTACAGGCAATGGAATTGTGAGACCCGAGTTCAAGATCAGAGAAAGAGCTGGCCAAGAATAGGGACAATCAGGCTCGTTCAGTAGTTCGTTCACTCTCATTAAGCTTTCTTTCCTTCCGGTTCAGTAGTGATTGAGGACAGAGTTTACAGTTCCGGAATAACGGAACAAGGAGTTAAAGAGAAAGAATCGTTTCGTCTTCACTCTCATTCATCTTGAGTATTGATCTTTTACAGGGAAATCCGGGAAAGGAATAGAGGTTCAGCTTCTCATCCAACTTACCTAGTTCAACCCGAGTTCAATCTGTCGAATTAATCTTTTGTGTCTTTCCTTTCTCTTTTTGGTTTGGGTTTCTTTCCTCTACCGTCTTGACTTCCTGCCTGTAAAGGATTTCATTCAGTGTTTGAATAGGTTCCGGTTCAGTCAGTAGCTCATTCATCTTTCTTCGAATAAGGCACAATAACAAGAAGAGAAAGATCTTCTTCGGTTACAGTCTTTGAAGGGAGAGGGGGGAAAGAGCGAGACCGAGTTCAAGAGTGAAAGAAGGAATCGATAGTCTTTCCTTGAGTCTTTGTTTACTGTTCAATCCGGTAATACTGTATAAGGAGCGAAGCAAGCAGTGAAAGAGGGGACAAGTTATTGAGTTCCGTTCGGAAACTAGAATTAATAAGCAGTATTCGGTTACAGTGAATAAATAGGTAAAGGTGACAGAGTTATTTCGTTTACAGACAGAGTGAATAAAGAGGAGCCAAGCAACGAGACGACCGTAAGGGAGAAGAGGAGCGAAGCGAATAGAGTAAGCCCAAAGGGTTGAGGTTGAGTCTCATTCATTCTTCTTTTACAGTTCAGGAAATGAAATTGTGAAAAACCGAGTTGTAGAGGTGAAGGAAATTAAATTGTGAAACCGAGTTTACGAGGTGAAGGAAATGAAATTGTGAAACCGAGTTGTAGAGGTGAAGGAAATTAAATTGTGAAACCGAGTTTACGAGGTGAAGGAAATGAAATTGTGAAACCGACAGAGGAGGTGAAGGGAGAGTTTCAGTATATTAATTAGCGGCTTGACCGAGTGGGTGAGTTCAGTTCTACAACTAGTAATTCATCTTTCTTCTTCCTTTCTTACAGTTACAGAAGGTGACGTAGTTCAGTCTCATTCTTGCTTGAGTTGAGTGTTTACAGTTAAAGAATAAATATATGATTGAGTTTACCGTGAAAGAAGGGACAGGTTACAGCAAATCTTTCTTTCTCTTCGGTTACAGTCTTTGAAGGGGCAGGAGCGAAGCTGTGAAACCCAGTTGTAGAGGTGACGGAAATGAAATGGTGAAACCGACCGACAGGGGAGGTGAAGGAGCTCAGACACTTTACCGAGTTTACAGTTAAAGAATACGGTTAGGAGAGAAGCAGAGCTGAAGTAGCTCTTTTGCGGTTTCTTCCTCTTTTCTTTTCTTACATACAGTTCTCCATCAGGGGAAGGAGCTCAGACACTTTACCGAGAGGTGATTGAGCGAAGGATCATTCTTCTTTCATTTGAGAATCATATAGAATAGGAACAGGATCATGACTCTTTCGGCTTTCCTTTCTTACAGGAGAGTAAAGAAATGGCCTCAAAAATAGGGTAGGGGATTTCGTTCAGGGGGGCAGTAGTTAAGTCTGATCAGTCTTTCGTCTTGACTTGGTTACGAGGTTCAGGATTCTTCTTGACTTCTTTCTTACAGTCGAGTAAGATGAACAAGCACTGAAGGGAATATCGGCAGGTTCATGAGCTGATCCTCCTGTTTACCTCGTCTTTGAAGGTGAAGGAAAAGGTTTAAGGCTTCGATAGTCTTTTGACTTAATAATTACCGAGTCTTTGAATAAAGAAGGGAAGTAGTGATTGATAATGACTCTTTCTTACAGGCAGGAGAGTATCAGAGAAGAGAATGAATCTTTCGGCTTGACTTACTAATGACCTTGTGAAAGAGGAGAATGAATAATCAGTGTTTACAGTGAGTGAAAGAAGGGAAGGAATGCGACCAATAGAATAGGTTACGGAGCTTGACCTTCTGATCAGCCAGCCTATTTACCTAGTTCCTCTCATTACCTGATGAAAGAAGAATCAATCCTCCTGTTTACAGAGTGAAAGAAAGAAGGATTTCATATCCCTTACCTTGGTCAATCAGTCCAATGCAGGAGAAGATCAGAGGGAAGGGAGGAAGTAGCGAGACGAGAAGACGATTTCATATGCTCAACTGGAAAGGTTCCTCAATCAAATAGCTGTACCGAGGTCAATGAAAGAAGGGACAACAGGTTCAGGGACAGTAAATTCAGACGCTACAGAACCAACCTAGTTAGTGACTTACCCAGTCAGTCTGATCGTTCAATCTGGCTGACGAATAAGGAATTCAGTCTTAGCTTACTGTTCAAGAAGTCAAAGAATAAAAAAGAGAGGAGCCAATGAGACCGAGCGAGTTCCAGAAGGAAAAGCGTTGAGGTTGAGTAAGCAGGCAGAGGAGAAAAGATCAGTCTTTGAATGGTTCCGGAGAGAGAGAGATAGTTTACGAACTGAAGGTTAAGTAGTTCAGGCAGGAGAATGACTCGATAGTGTTTACAGTTCAATCCGGTCAGGTAATAAAGGGGCAGGAGCGAAGCTGTGAAACCGACGGAGGAGGTGAAGGGGAAGAGAAAGATCAAGAAGGAAGAATGAGGATTGACTGATCGTTCACTCTCATTGATTCTTCGATAGTCTGGACTTCTACTGAAACATTACCTCGGCCCAAAAGACCGGTATTTTATCCCTCAAAATAGGGTCAAGATAGACTTTGATACCCAAAAACACGGGAAAGATAGAATGATTTCTTGTTTTTTGACTGTTTACAGTCTCGTTACCGAGGGAAATAGGGTCAAATGGACTCTTTTATACCCTAAAACACGGGAAAGATAGAATTTCTTTTTCTTTCAGTAGCTTTACCGAGTGAAAAAGGTCTTACGAACTTTGACCCCTATGGTGGATAGAATGATTTTTCTTTCAGCGGCGAAGACTGTAAAGGAGAGGAGTGAGGTCTCATTAATATAATAGGAGTAGAGTAAGTAGCTGCTCGACGGGAAAGGACAGGTGATTGAGCTTGACCTGATTCTGACAGTTCCAGAAGGTTCGGTCAGTAGTTCAGGGAAAATAGAGGGGAAGTAGTTATTGATCGTTAATCTTGTCTTGCTTAAGTCTTTCCTTACTGTTCCGGAGTAAGTAGCGAGACGAGAAAGGACAGGTGATTGAGCGAAGCAATGAAACCGTACGGTGATTGAGCTTGACCTGATTCTTTCCTTCCTGGAAACTCGAATTAATCTTTCATCGCCCTGATTGAATGAATAAGATAGTAAGTAAATAGGGTCAGGTCATATAGGTGACGGTTCAGTAGCGTCTTCATTGAAAGAAGAAATAGTAGGGACAGACAAGTGATTGAGTTCTGTCTCATTCCTCTACGGTTCAGTAGTTCACTCTCTATAACTGAGAATAACAAACAATAACTGAAGGTCATATCGGGGAAAGAGCTCAGCAGCTTTACCGACAGATGATTGGATTGAGCTTGACCTGATTCTTTCCGTCCTGTAAACTCTCATTCATCCTCCTTTGTCTTTGATTGAAGGAGTAGGTGTTTCTTTGGTCAGGCAGGGAATATCGGTGACGGATCAGGTTCTTCAAATAATAGCTTTACCGCGAGCGAGGGAAATCTGTCTCATGAATAAGGAGTAGAGTCTCCCTTCTTCGGCTTTCAAAGCAAGCAGCTAATCTAATTAATTCATTTACTCGACTGGAAGCTAACTCCTGAATTTCTTCTTTCACTTACAACTCTCTTTCGGCTTTGCTTTCTCTTTCCGGTTTCACTATCTCTTTGATTGAACAAGGTAAATAGGTGAAGTAGCTTTCGGTTTGTTTCTTCTGATTCTTCTTTCACTGTAAACATAGTCAAGGGGTTGAGGTTGAATCGTTGTTTACAGTTCTTCAAGCAAGCGAGAGGGAGAGGAGTGAAATCGGGTATAAATAGGTGACGGTTACGGAGTTCAATCTGGTTACCGTGAAGGATTGAATGAAAGAAGGAAAAAGCTGTCGGTTTCTTCTTCTGTGACCTGGGAAAGAAAAGATCACGAGTTTACCGAGCCGAGTTCCATCAGTATTCAGTATAAGGGAAAGGAGTTCTTTACTTGGAGTTCTTTCTTTCTCATTAATAATAGGAAAGGAAGGAGTAAGTAGGTGAAGTAGCTCAGCAATGAGACCAGACAGAATAGGGAGAGGATTTCATTGTACTCTCTTTCTTCAATCAGAATCGGCCAGTTATGTTCAATCAGGTAATTCCGGTAATATCAGTAGAGGCAAAGGTTTACGGATTTCATTCATTCTTTGAATAGGGGAAGGTCAGGTAACTAGGGGTTAAGTCGCTTCTCTTTCATTTTCTTCTTCAATCAATTCATTCTCTATAAGGGTCAGGTTCAGTAGCCTCTCGGTTCAGGTTCCTTCTTTCTAGAATAGACAGACTCTCCTGTCAAGTAGTAAGGTCATATCCTAGTTACGGTCAGGGAATATCCATCGGTTCAGTCTTTCATTGTTCAATCACAATCAGGTAATCAGAGTAGAGTAGAGTAGTTCCGGTCAGGGAAGGAATATCGGTTACGGCAGAAGAAGAAAATGAAAGAAGGTCAATGAGCTGATCTTGATTGAATTTCTTTCGTCTTGACTTACAGTGAACGAGAATTACCTTGTGAAGGAAGAAATAGGGAGAGGAGGCAACTTTCATTCATCTTTCTTACTTAGAGGAAAGTCAAAGAGTGAGTTCCATCAGGTTCAGTAGCTCTTTGATTGAACGAGGTAAACTTACCTATACAAAGAATATTCTCGTAACCCTGCTGCCCTTCTTGAACAAGGTCAAAAAGAGAAAGGAAAGACTCTTCTCGCAGCTTATTCGCTACTCTTTATTCTTGAATGAGACAGACTGCTGAACTACTGAACTACTTCTTCACCTATTGATTCAAACACTCACTCGGTAAAGCAAGACAAGATTCTTTCTCCTTAACTTCACTCTTCTCCTTTTCCTCTGGATTCCATTGCCTGCCCCTGACCGGATAGATATTACCTGATTAACCTTGCCGAGCTAGCCTAGCTTTCTTTCTTCTTTGTTTTATTCCCTGCCTGATGGATGGAACTATCAACGAGAGATACTCCTTTCCTTATTCATTCGACTCAACCTTTTACGCCCTATTAAAGTAAAGAGGTCATTTCATTCAGAGGTCATTTAATAGGCTGTATGAGAATCAGGGAAAGCTCAATCACCTCCCCTGTCGGTAAAGCTGCTTCTCGATTACCTTCCTGATTTTATGGGTCTCACAAACAAGGACTAAGTTTCAGTCTTTGCCCAGCTAGATTAGAGTATAACCCCGCATTGGATTGATTGAACTGACTCTCCTCCCTCCTGTAAGAAAAGAAGACTCTCCCTGCCTGACCCGGACCCTACCTATCTTAGGTTACCTTATTCATTCTCTCTCTATCTGACTTACGTTACCTTATTAATTCATTCTCTCTCTCCTTCCCCGTACGTAACCTTCTTTTCTTGCTTGAACTCCTTTCCTTAACCTGATGTAACTCCTCCCTCCCTCTGTCTGCTGCCTTGCCTACTTACTCATTCCCGACTGATTGATTGAAGAAGGTCTGTCTGTCTCATTGCTGCCTGTCCCTTCAAAGACTGGGTAAAGGGTCTGTCTGTCTTGTCTGGCGTAACTGCTCCTGACTACTCTATTTCTTCTTTTTCTTCTCTTGCTGGATGGATACTTTCTTTCACTCATTTACTACTCTCCCTGCCTTCACACCTATGGATGTATTCTTTCTCCTTGCCCTTAAGCTGTAAAGGACTATCTTCTTCTTTCACCTATTCTTTCACTGTAAACTAAGACGAAAGAGAGTGAGGGAAGGGAACGGAACTCATTCACTTGTTCACCTCTCCCTATTAAAGAGGTCATTTCCCGAGGTAAAGCCAAGCCGCTGCAGCTAATGAATGTCCTCTCCTGTAAACAAGGGAAAGAAAGCCGAAACACTCCTTTATTCATTCTCGTTTAAGAGGACACTATTACTGATTAACCTGAACCTTCCCGAACTCACTCATTCGCCTACCTTACCTATTCTTTATGGTCTGTCTCATTGCTTTGCTCCTTGCTTGCCCTGCCCTACCCTATTTCTTTTCTTTCTATTTATTCAATCAAACAAAGACTCTTTCTTTCACACTCACTGTGTAACCTCAATCAATCAATCAATCACTACTGACCCTGAAGCCAGCTTCCGATGATTTTTCCTTACCTTAACTACTGAACCTGCCTCTCTCCGCCCTGACCCTGTATTCCCTGATTTGACAAAGAAAAAGAGAATCCTCCCTCTTCTCGTGGAGCTGCTTGCTTGCTTCGCCCCTCTCTTCTCTCTCTACAACTCGTTAAAGTGGCTTGCTTGGCCCCTTTCTGATACTCTCCTGCCTGTAACTGTAAGAAAGATGCATGCTCCGCTGCCTGTCTGCCTTCTTTGACTGCTCTCCCTATGTATTCTTATAATGGACTTGATTGGACTCTCTTGTAACCTCATTCCCCTTTCCCCTTTCTTTGACTTCCTGATTTCACTCTTTGTTTGCTTGCCTTGCCTCGTTCTCGCATATTCTCTTCATTATCAAGAACTCCGTAACCTTTCTTTATCAAAGAGAGAGCAGCATGCCATTCATTCATTAGAAAAGAGAGAGCAGCATACCATTCATTTATTTCTCTTCTCCTTGCACTCTGTACTACACCTAACCTAATAGCCTTTTCTCTTTCTTTTACTGTTCGAAAGCCTAAAGATGAAACTGAACGACCGGAACTCCTGCTCCTGTTCCTGCTCCTTTACTCCTTTATCTTTCTCTTTATTCATCAAGTGTTGAAAGACTGAACCTCCCCCCTCTCCCTTTGGTCGAGCTCTTTCCCCCCTCTCCCTTTGGTCGAGCTCTTTCCCCCCTCTCCCTTTGGTCGAGCGGTTTCCCCCCTCTCCCTTTGGTCTCGTGGTTGAACCTCTTCGCCGGTCTCAGGGTTTCACCCCTTCCTTGCCCTGCCCTTTCCTTTCTTCTTTTCTTTCTTTCCTCTATTAATTCCCCCCTTATTGTGAGTTATTCTTTTACTAACTGTAAAGACTGAGGATTAATGCAAGATGAGATTGAACTCTTGCCCCTGTCCCGTATTCCCTTCCTCTTTATTCAATCACTACTCTGTAAACTCCGACACTCCTCTCCGGTCGAGCTGTTTCACTCACTCCTATACCTATGTCTTGTCTTGTTCTTCCTTCACCTTCTTTAACTGTAACCAAACAAAGCATATTCCATTCATTCTAGTTGTAGAACTGAACACTACTCTGAATGAAGGAACTAAACTCGGGCTCCTGCTCTTTCTCCTGCTCCTGAACAACCAACTACTTACTCTATAACTCTACTCCTTTATCTCTTTCTTCCTTCTCCTTTACTGAAGGTAGAGTCAAGACGAAACTCTTCCATTCCTCAACTACTGAACGATTGACTGACTATTCTTATCCTATCTTATCTGACAGTCTTTGTTTGAAAGAGGGAAGACTCTCTTCTATCTCTACTCTCTCTTCTCTCAAGCTCGCTCCTCCTGATTTCACTCTTTTACAAGGAAGGTGGTAAAGTGACGAACCTGACTTTGCCTCCTCTCCCTATCGAGGGACTTGGCTCCTTTTCTTTTCCTATTTCTCTCTTTCTTATTCTCAACTGAAAGGAAGATTAGCTCACTCCTGACTTAAAGGAAGATTAGCTCACTCCTTTTCCTGATTCCACTATTCAATCACTCTGTAACTCAATACAATCACTACTCGCAATCCAATCACTACTTCTTCCGGACCTCCCAGAGGTAAAAGAAAGGTGTTTGATGGAAGGAACTGGCCCCTCGCTCGGGTTGAACTACTCTACTCTTATGGTTCTTTACCTGCTAGCTGTAACTGTAAACTGGCTGGGAAGGGGAATCTTAGCTAGCTCTGTCTCTGATCTTGATCCTGCCTACCTGATTGACTCTGACTCTTACTACTCTTACTGACTGAATTCTTGTTATTGTGTGAGTTATTATTCGATTCTTTAACTGTAAACAAACAAGGGAAACTCGTTATTCCTTATTCTTTCTCCGAACCTATTTCTTCTTTCCCTAGGTAAGTAAACTGATCATTAAGTCAAACAAACTCCTTATTCCTTCTGCTGAACTACTCAACCTATTTCGTCTTTCACGAGGTAAACTGATCATTAAGTCAAACAAACTCCTTTCACACTATACCCTATTTATTACTTCCCTCTGAGTAAGACTCTACTCAAGATTCATTATATCCTTCCTTCCTTTACTGTGAGTTCTAGAATCAAGGAGTTAGCTGCAGCTTGCTTTGAAAGACTGAACTGAACCTGCGCCTCCCCGGCCCCTTTCTTGACTTTCTTTGACTTTATGACCTTCGGAGGGAAGTCAAGCTAACCTTTCTTTCTTTACAGTCTGGCTGCTGAATAGTGTTTAGAATCAAACAAACAAACTTCACTGTTCCGGCGTAACGTAACTCTTCCTTCTTTCTGTCTGCTCCGGCTTAACTGCTCTGGCGTAACGTAACTGCTCTTCTTTCTCTCTTTTTCCCCTTTCCTGCTTGCTGGCTTAACTAACTAACTGCCTTGGCTGCTTGCTTTGCTTGCTCTTTCTTGCTTGCTGTTCAGGACTATTACTGATTAACCGTAACCTTCTTTCTCCGTTCTTTCCCGCTTACTTACTTACTTAACTTAATTAACTGTTCTTTTCTTACCTTCCTGCTTGCAGTCTTAACAGCTCTGCCTGCTTGTTCTCTTTTCTTCTCTCTCCTGCGTAACTAACTGCTTGCCCTTGCTTGCCTTGCTCTCTCTCTCTGTCTACTTGCTTGGCTTGCTTGTTCAACCTCCTTCCCTTGCTTGCCCTTCCTGCGTAACTGCTTGCTTGCTTTGCTTGCTCTCTCTCTTTCTTTCTTTTCTCTGTATGTCTGCTCCTGCGTAACTGCTCTCTCTTTCTTCTGTGTTCTTTACCTGCTGGAACTGTCAACTGAACTGGCTGGGGAATCTGAGCTCTGTCTCGGATCAAGATCCTTAATGACTTACTTCCTTCTTACTCTTGACTCTTGACTCTTACTGACTTATTATTGTGTTTGTTATTCTATCTATTCTTTATTTAACTGTAAAGAAGGGAAACTCTTTATTCCTTATTCCTTCTGCTGAGTTACTGAACCTACTTATTAATGATCAATCACTCCTGCTTCACCTTTACTGTCTTTGAAAGACTGAAGCAAGACAAGATGAATGAGACTTTATTTACAGTTGAGCTATTAATGATTGAGTTAGCAGTTAAAGAGGAAATGTTCAGGAGTTAGCTGCTTTGAAAGACTGAACCTGTCCCTTTCTTTGTTGACGATATTCCCTGATTGTTGGAGGTAAGTCAAGCTAACCTTTCTGTCTGGCTGCTTCAATGTGTTTGTTTAGTTAGAATCAATCAATGAAACTGAACTGCTCAATCACCTATGGATTCTGGCACTGTAACCTCTTTCACTGCTCTTTCTTCTCCTGCTTAACTGTTCTGGCGTAACTGCTCCTTCCTTCCTGCTTGCTGGGTGGGTTAACTGCCTTTCTTTCTTTCTTTCTTCTCCTGCTGGCTTAAAACTGCTCTGCCTGTTCTCCTGTCCTGCTTATAACTGCTCTCTCCGCCTGCTCCTGCTTGGTTGGTTTCTTTGCTGGCTTGTTTGTTCTCCTGCTTGCTTTGTTGGCTTAACAGCTCTCTCTCTCTCTGCCTTGCCTGTTCTTTCTGTTCATTCTTCCTGCTTGCTGTCTTCATCCTTTTCCTGCCTGCGTAACCTGAATCTTCTCTGTCTGAGTTGTAAGTCTTTGTTTGATTGAAGGTAGACTCCGGAAGAAGAAGAGAATGTATTGTATTGAAAGAGTCAGTCAAGCCTTCCGCCCTGTCGAAAGAGAGAGAACTACTAGTATCTATATCTCTAGTATCTATGGATAACTCACTCTTGCCCCCTAGTACGTAGGATATGGATTCGCTGACTTGTAAGACTGAACAACCAACTGCTTATTCATTCATTACTGCTTATTCATTCATTAGAGTTTACGTAACTTGCTTTCTTGCTTGCTAGCTCGGGTTAACTGCTTGCTTTGCTCTTTCTTTTCTCTCTTTCCGGGCTGGCTTAACTCTTTTCTTCGTTCTCTTCCTTCTCTTCTCTGTCTGCGTAACCTGTCTTGTCTTTGTCTGTCTTACCTGCTTGCTCTCTCTCCTCCTTCCCTTCCTGCGTAACTGCTCTCTTTCTCCGTCTTTCCTTTCGTTGTCTTCTCTTCTCTGTCTGCTTGTTCCTTCCTGGTTGCTTTGCTTGCAGTCTTAACTGGTTGCTTTGCGCTTTGCGCTTTCTTTTCTCTCTGATCCTTTCTCTTTCCTGCGTAACTGCTTGCTTTGCTGGCTTAACTGCTGCTCTCGCCTCTGCTCTCCTCTCTTTTCTTCTCTTCGTTCGTTCTCTTCGTTCTCTCTCTTCTTTTGTTCTCTTCTCTATCTGCGCTACACCTGTCTTGTCTTTCTTTGTCTGTTTGACTTACTTGACTTTACCTGGTTGCTCTCTCTGTCTGCTCTCCTCTGCTGTTGTCTGTGTAACCTGTCTTCTTTGTCTTGTATGACTTACCTTACCTGGTTGCTTGCTCCGCCTGCTCTTGCTCTGGTCTGTCTGCTCGCTCGCTCGCTCGCTCCTCTCCTGGTTGCTCTGTCTGTAACCTTAGCTTAAGCTTAACTGCTGGCTGCTCTGCGCTCTGCTCTGCTTCCCCTGCCTGGCCTGCCTGAAGCTTGTCTCTTTGTTTGTCTGAGTTGTAAGTCTTTGTTTGAAGGTGTACTCTGTAAGAAGAAGAGGGGACTGCATTGGATAACCTTATTCTGTCTTCCCCAAGAAGAGAATGTATTGTATTCAGGCTAACCTTCCCTGTCGAAGGAGAGAAGAGAGTATTGTAGAAAGGATAACCTTCTTTTGTCTTCCCTGTCGAAAGAGAGAGAACTAATAACTAGTATCTCTAGATAACTAATACCCTGTCCCCCTAATACGATATTTATTCGTTGAATTCTAAGACTGAACTCAAGACTAATTGATTAGAGTTTCCGTAACTTGCTGCTTGCTTTCTTTCTTTTCTTGCTTGTTAGCTCTGGCTGTCTCTGCTCTGTCTTTCGTTCTCTTCGTTCTCTTTCTTCTTGCTTGCTTGCTGCTTGCTTTCTTTCTATTCTTTTAGATGAGAGAGAAAGTGTTTCATTTCAAGCCTCAAGTAAAGATGCATATGAGAGTTTCCGGGCCAGGCTAGGTGTTGGAAGGAACAGGCCTGGAGTCAGACTCTTTCTTCACCTTTACTGTCTTTGTTTGAAGAAGGTAGACTCAATCAAGCCAAGGGGGCTGAATGAAGACGAGTGAACTGGCAACTCAACCTCAACTCCTTCTGAGAGTTTCCGGAACAGGCTAGGTTGGAAGAGAACAAACGATGTCGAGTCAAGCCTTCCCTCTCGAGAGGAGAGTGTATTGTAAGAAGGATAGCCTACTTCTGTCTTCCCTAAGAAAGAGTATTGTAAGAGAAGGGTAACCTTCTTCTGTCTTCCCTACTAATAAAGAATATTAATTGTCAAAGGATAACCTACTTCTGTCTTCCCTAAGAGAACTACAAGAGAACTACCAAGAGAAAGAGAACTACTAGGAGAAAGAACTACAAGAACTACTAGAACTAATAATTAATTGATAGTATATACTAATAATTAGTATCTATAGATAACTAATACCCTGTCCCCCTAATACTCTATTTCTTCTCTTCTTTTTCTTGTCTTGTTCTTGTCTTTCTCCTCTCTCTGCTGCCTACTTCCTCTTTCACCTTTTCCGGTAAGGTAAGACGAAACAAGATTCATTCTTTAACTAATCCTATCTCCTCTGCCTACTCCTTACTTCTATTCTCCTTACTCCTACTCTACTTACTTTACTCCTTTTGTCTAGTGTATTACCTGACCACCTATATACTATACATACTTCTTGCTTCTTTCACCTATTCTTTCACTGTAAACTAAGACTAAAGCGAAACCCCCTGCTGTACTATTCTTCTTTCACGATATTCCCTTCCGGAACAAGGTGAAAGTCAAGCATCTTCCCTTCTGTCCTGTCCTGTACTTCTGTTCTCTGTGCTTTCTTTCCTCTGGCTGATTGAAGTAAATAGGCTGTATGGATTCTCGTTTAAAGACTCCTGATTAATTATCCTTCCCCCTCAGTCTCTATTCTATTCCTTTCTTGCTTTAACTCCTTAAATAGGAAGGTTATAAAGCATCTTCCCTTCTGTCCTGTCTTATTACTTCTTTCACTCTTTCAGAAGGTAAAGCATATGAATGAACTAGCTCTTTTCTTTCACCTATTGATTATTCTTAAGACTCAATGAAAGAGAAGGAACCTGCCCCTGCTATCTATTAGCATTAATTCCTTCCCTTCCCCTTTCTTTCTTAATGTACCTTGCCTTGCCCTTGCTTTCTTAATGTACCTTCCTTCCCTCTCCTCTCTCCTTTACTGTCTCGTCGCTTCGCGCCTCTTGCTTCTCGTGGAGCTGCTTCCTGCTTCGCACCTTGCTTTCTTGCTCTTTCTTTCTCATTATCTGTACGTAACCTTTCTTTGACTTTGCCGATATTCCCTATTTCTTCCTTCAACCCCAGTAACCGAAAGACTGAACTCAAGATTAATGAGACTTTACGGTAAGGGATATTATATTAAATTAGCAGCTTTGAAAGACCTGACCCGATATGACCTTGCTTGACTTGATTTCTGGAGGTCAAAGTGTCTCTTCTCTTCTTTCTCTCTGATCTTTCCCTCTTCTCGTACTTTGCGTGCTCCTTAACTACTGTCCTTCACTCACCGAACCAGATCTGATCTCATTTCACTCGTCAGCAGCTGAGCTCCGTAACCTGTATTCCCTTGCCTGAACTAGGGAGAGTAAGTAAACGAATCAACTGAAAGAGAAATACCCTTCTTACCTGACTTACCCTTATGATTAATGATCCTGACCCTTTCAGCTATGTTACCTTATTCATTCAATCTGGAACGGAACCTACCTATTATCTATTTCTTTTTCTTCCGGTTGTTAGGAAGTAGTAGTCAAGACGAAACCTCACCCCCTTTTCTTTTCTCGTCGAGCGTCTTCGACCCGGCACCTCGTAAACTCGGTTTCATGTCTGAGACCCTGGCCGGCCTATTCATTCATTCTTCTTTCTTCCTCTTTGTTGTTACGTTAAAGCTATTTGTTTGAAGAACCGGAACCGCACCGTACGTAACCTGACTGATTGAAGTAGGTCTCTTCTCTTTGCTTGCTCCTGACCCTGCATTGTACTTACCTTACTTCTTTTCTTTTAGTCTTGAGGGAAATAGGCTGGCTGGATGATTAGCGGCTCATTCACCTTTTCCTATCCTTGAACTGTAAAGCCGAAAGAAAGAGTCATTTTCCTTCACTCAATCACTTGTCTTTTCTTGACCTCAACTACTCGGTAACTAACTAGGTCTTTCTTTTCTTTCATCTTCTGTCTGTCCTGTCCTTTCTTTCCGGTCGGTCTGTCTCTAATCTGTTCGGTGGAATCAATGAATTAGCTAGCTAGCATCTTTAGAGTCGAGGAGCTACTCTCCTTACTCCTGGCCTGGCCCGATATGCCCTGAGTGAGCTACTGAACTGGCAGTCAAGCCGAAAGAAGATAGTGGATGCATTCTCCTTTAACTGATTGAAGGAGGTCAAGCTATTTTAGGTCTCTGTCTCTTCTCTGGCTGAATCCTTACCTTCATTCTTTCTTGTTGTTCTTGCTTGTTCATTATTCTATTCTTTAGACTCGGGGTAATGTGTAAATGGACTAGGTGTGTGGTTTCTCTTCTGTCCTTCCTTTCTTTCCTTTAAGTCTGTCTCGTCGAGCTAAGCTACTTACTCCCTCTCTCTCCCCTCTACACCCTATTCAGTTAAAGAGGCGGAGGCAGGTCAGTGGTTGGTTGCCCCGAGGGCTCCTTTCCCTGTCGGTCAAGCTGCATCGCTCCTCTCCGGTCTCGCTCTTTCACTCGTTCGCCTCTACAACTCGGGCTCACCGCTTCGCCGCTCATTCACCGTAACCAGAGATTGAAACTTGAAAGATAGATTAGCTGATGAACCTGAAAACCGGAACAAACCTAGTTACTGTCTTTGTTAGATAGAGAAGAGAGTCAATTCCTTGCATCCAGCTCCTGTCCTGCTCCCGCTCCTCTCCCTCTTGGTCGAGTTGCTTTCTAAACCTCTCCTTGTTACAATTAGAACTAGCTAGAAGAAAAGAAGAGAATGTATTGTATGTAAAGAGTAAGTAAGTCAGTCAAGCCTTCACCTGTCGAAAGAAGAGAAAGAAGATAACTATATACCCTGTCTGTCCCCCTTACCTAGTAGGATGATTGATTCCCCCTGACCGAATTCTCAAGTAAAGAGGAAAGAAGAATCGTTTACGGGAAACAGGCTAAGGGCAAGGCTAGGCTATAGGCTGGCTTTCACTCCTTGTTGCCTTTGCTGGGTGTGGAAGGAAGGTAACAGGAACAGGCCTGCACTCACCTAAAGAGAATTATCGTTCCACAGTCAGGAAAGCGAAAGCAAGAATGAGAGAAGTTTGTTTACAGTAGGGGAGAGGCACGAGATAGTTGTTCAACCTTCACAGTCAGGTGCGACCCTTATGAGAGTTTAGGG
>CM031893.1:4131660-4236660 GCA_018691285.1 Cucurbita argyrosperma subsp. sororia
CCACATGGTTTATACTCCCCCATTACCAGTTTCCTAATGGTCCATGGATTGATATATCAATGGATTTTGTTTTAGGTTTACCTAGGACTAGGAAAAGGTTATGATAGCATTTTTGTTGTGGTTGATCGATTTAGTAAAATGGCTCATTTTATTCCTTGTCACAAAACTGATGATGCAAAACATATTGCAGACCCTATTGACTTGTTACCCATACCGTCAAAAGAGTTTGTGAATTTTGATGCAAATGCCAAGGTTGAGTTTGTTCATAAACTGCACAAGCAAGTGAAAGAACAAATTGAGAAACAAAATTCCAAGGTTGCCACCCGAATTAATAAAGGACGTAAGATTGTCATCTTCAAGCCAGGAGATTGGGTTTGGGTGCATTTCCGAAAAGAAAGATTTCCTACTCAAAGAAAATCTAAGCTTTTACCACGAGGAGATGGACCTTTTCAAGTTCTTGAGCGCATCAACGACAATGCTTATAAAATTGATTTACCAGGTAAGTACGGTGTTAGTGCAACTTTTAATGTTGTTGATTTGAGCCCTTTTGATGTAGGTGATGGCTTGGATTCGAGGACGAATCCTTCTCAAGAGGGGGAGAATGATATGAACCACGACCAAGGAATTTCCATACCTCAAGGTCCAATTACAAGGACGAGAGCCAAGAAGCTACAACAAACTTTATACAGTTATATTCAAGCTATGGTGAGCTCATCAAAGGAAATTCTAGAAGACGCTGGAGACCTCCCTTATATGTTGTGCAAAGTTGAGGTTCAAGAAAGAGATGAATTAAGTGCACTTTAAGTTGCATTTAATGAACTCCACTGAATTTATCAAATAGTCCAAGAATGACTAATAAGCACATTTTATTATTTGCATTATTTAATTATAGTTTAACTATTTGTTTGTCATATTTAAATTAGTTTTAAATATAGGAGTTAAGGTTATATTGTAACCCACATAGGTTACTATATTCCACCATTAACTAGCCATTTAAATATGGAGGTTATGGGTATTTCTCATTTACTAGCCCATTTAATTTGGGAGTTATGTATGACATAGGTTAAGGTTGTAAAGGCTATATAAAGCCTTCTTTTCTTTGATTAGACATCAGATTTTGGAATTAAGAATAGAATTTCTATTTTAGCTTTGTTGAGAGCTAAACTTTCTTTGCAAATTCTTGTGTTTAGAACTTGCATGTAGAGTCATTCAAGTGGTATTGATCAAACCTCTTGTGGAGTGATTCGAATCACGAGTTTAGAAACGAGTTTTCTTTACTCTTGATCTTGATCATCAAGGTAATCCGTTCCATACTTTCCCTTGAGTTGATTTCCATATCACCATCAAACCATTTTACAATATAATGGCAAACAAAGTTAGTCTCAACTTGGCTTTGGTTGTTGCAATGATATTGCTCCTCGTCTTTTATTTCGGTAATTGTCAATCTCATTTATTTTTCTTCTTTTTTGTTGTTCTTCATTTTAAAAGCCGATATTTCAATTTTATGATAATATTGAGGGAAATGTCATAAAATAATTGTATGTATAGATATTACAAATTGTATATATAACTTTATGTGTGTTTTCATGGATTAATTATATGTTGAGTGAGGATAAAATATTTTGAAATGATTCGTGTTGATCTGTGGGGATAGTTTTCACTCTTAGAAACAAGGAGTAAGTAATGTGATCTTGTCAGATTGGAATGTCGAGGCCATCAGATGTTGAATCTGAATTTCGAATCTTGATCTGAATCTTCGGCGCGAGGCATTATAAATTATATATATATAAAAAAAAAGAGTTTCAATCGTAGGAACTTTAAAATTAAGTGTGTTTTTCACGAAGCAATTGTTGGTATCCTCCTAGAAAATTTCCTAAGAAGCATATGATTGAGATCAAATAATGTCGAAATGACCCATGTCAGTCTTTGGTGATATTCTTCACCTCTTAGAAACTAGGTGTAAGTAACTTGACCATATCCCTAGGGTTTCATAGGAATGTCGGTGCCATCAAGTATCGACTTCAGATTATGAATCCTTATATGAATCCAATGCATGTGGTGTTATAAACGGTATTAGGCGACACCTCTCCTAGTAGATACAAACAACATGTAAATTTCTTTTCAATGGCTCAATCACATGACCTAAAAAACTAAGCGTAATTTTCATTATGTTGGATGACTTCTAAGTATGTTAGTGAGAACAAAACATGTTGGTATGTCAGGATTGTCTTCCCTCTTAGAACCGAGGACTAGGTAACGTGAGCATGTTGTAGGAGAATGTCGGAGCCTTCAAATGCTAAGAATCCTAGATATCGAGCTGAAATTTCGTATTCTTTGATTATATGTGACTAGATGGCTCAAATTTGATAGGAAATTATTTACGTATGCAGGTACAAGCAAACCAATAGGCATAAAAGACAACTATCTTAAAGGTATTTCATGCAGAACTGCAGATGATTGTAGGGATAATGTGTTTTGTGATTGTAAATTAAACATCTGCTTTTGTCATGGCAAGAAGCATCCCTTCAACTTTAACTCTAACTCTCACACGATGAGTAAGAACATTCATTTAGAAGACAACATGGAGATCAAAGAAATGCCTCAAAACAACTAATCAATATAATGTTTTGTGACCCTATATTTTGATTTTCATAATAAATAAACAATATTTTTGTTTAGTTCGTGTGCCTCTCAAGGTTTCGGGTCATAGTATATCATACGAATACAAGATACACTGACATGCTCGTTTCACATGAAGCTATTTAATGCAACAAATTATTCATAACAACATATCATAAAGAATCATATACATGACAATGACATCATGAGTCAAAAATCGAGACTCGATTCTATCTTGAACTCTATAGCTCCATAGTTCATAAACATTCTAATCTCGGGTGTGCAGTTAGTTTCTATTTAAAAAAGAAAGAGTAGCTTGATATAGTAGGAACTTTTAGAAAATGCTCAATTTTGAAGGACAAGAAAAAGTGAGAAAGAGAGAGAAAGAGAGTTATCTAAAAATTAATGTCATAATTATTTATATTGTGATTACGATTACGATTATTATATTATGTTGATACGGTTTAGGTGAGATCTATCATTGACATAACTTTCAATTCCCTTATGGAATCTAGTCGGTCTAGGGACATCTTTGCTCCTCTCTTATAGAGAGCATATACATCCCTCGTTATTATATTTATGACTATCTCTCAAGCTTTGGTTTAGGTTCCTCAATAGAAAAAAAAAAAAATAGAGCATCTAGAACCCAAGCCGGGAGCATGTGTGTGGGCAATGTGTAGAAAAGTACAATGCATCCAAATCCACCAAAAAAAATGAAATTAGAGCCAAAGCCAAGACATGATGTTTTATGCCACTGACACGTAATCATATTTGTATGTGTGCATTTCTCGACCCTAACATTGGAGTCACTCACGGATTATTTTAAAATATTCATTCTATGGTTTTGAAATAATAATAATAATAATAATAATTAAAAATACAATTACTAATACCTCTCTCCCATCCAATCTCTCACATCCTTGGAGATACAAACAGAAAAAGAAAAATGGGAGATTTTTTTGGGGAGAGAAAAAGGAAATCCCTCATACAATCCTTTAACGGAAAAAAAAAATTATTGGTAAGATCTTCGTTTTCTTTTAAATTAGCAAAAATTAATTGTGAATAGAATTAATGAAAAATGTGTTTAAATGAAATATATATTTGATGTTGACGTGCCCGGTGGTTCTGCACGTGTCATATATATCGATATGTGTTAATTATTTGTCGATCGATATGCTTATGATATGTTATGTATATGTTATAATATGTGAATTGTATGATAATACTTACAGTACGATGTGTTCAATGATATGTGTGTGTGTGTGTTTACGATATGATATGATTATGATACAAGATGTGAATGATGGATGGATATATATATATAAAGATATTGTGATATGATATGAAATATGTTATGGTACAAGATATGGGATAAATTTACATGTTTATGATATCATATATTGTGATGCGATATATTATGGTATGAGATGTATATGATGAGATGTTATGTTAAAAGCATAAAACGTTATGTTATGTCTCTTAACTTGTATGTATACAACATGATATGAATGACATGAAATATAACCTCGTTAGAATTATGTATGATACGAGAACTGAAAAATAAGAAATGATATGATATGAACGATATACGATATGTGAAATGATATGAAAAACGATATGATATGTATGAAACGCTAGCGGGATTGTATTAAATGATAATGAAATGAAAAAATATTGGGATTTCATGCATTACGCTCATGCATTGGGGGGATACCCCTATTCCATCACGAGGGTATAGACACGTACACCACTAGATAGATGAAGTATTATTATGTTTTATATAATGCTGCCATGACGATTACTAATTCTGATAAGATAGGGAAATCACTACAAGGAGAGTAAGATTTGGATTACCTTGTTGATCGAATATGATACGATAAGGAATCAACTACAAGGGGAATAAGATTCGGATTACCTTGTCGATCGAATATCTCAAGGCAAGAACACTTGATTGAGATTCGAATCACTCCAGAAGCAAGATCGATCATGTCTAGCTTGAATGATTCTTGTTGATCAAATATCTCAAACACTTGTTTGAGATTCGAATCACTCCACAAGCAAGATTGATCATGTCGAGCTTGAATGATTCTACATGCAATCTAAACTACATAGAATTGCAAAGAAACTTAGCCATTGGCTAAAGAAAAGCACAAATGCTTCTTTTAATATATTTTTCAAGTCTCCTTACAAATACAACATACATGGCTTTATATAGCCTAAAAAATGAAACTACTAAAGGTATTTCAAAAGTTGTAACATTCCTACTTTATGGCCATAATTAGCCATTATGTAAATGTAACCGAAATTAAATAACAAGTCTTAAAATACAATAACTCTAAATTACTCTAAATTGTAACCCACCCAAAATTTACAACAATCAAACTTTATTCACATCTTCATTGAAGTATATTGTATGAATGATGTCTCTTGGTTCATATCACTGTCCAAACCATATGGAATCTAATTGAATGAAATTTCTCATAGATCTAGTAGTAGCCTTTTTTTCTGAGTTATAAGCAAAAGAGGTTCATTATCTAAGTTTCAAACTTCTTGCTTCATAATTCAGTTTGATCTTTTCTCCCACCTGAAGAAGAATAAAGCATAGTCATTCCTTTACAATTTGCTGAAAGATAACTATCTCTCATCTATCAATTGATATAGAATCCTTGAACAAAGCCTTTCTTTCATAAGACGGAAAAGACTGACTGACTGTCTTTGGGATTTGATGCTACACCGCTGCTCACCCAATATGGGACGGTATCAACCCTATTACATATCCATAAGTGGATTCCTTCATTTTGATCTTATATATAGGCATAGCATGATATAAGTAAGTTGTTTTGATTGTATCGGCCAAAACCCTGACTAATGGATCTTTACGGTTTTTCTATCAATTAGATCCTTTCTCCATAGAATCTCAACTATCTCTAGGCATACCTATTTCTTCATATTTCGACTTCCATTCTGTTTCTTTCTTTGCTACAGCTGATACAAATCGTTAGGACAATACATATGATATGTGGAAAGCCTCTTTCTTTTTCTTTCTTTCTATAGCCGCCATATTATTAAAAGCTTGTGGTGTGGTAAGAAGGGTTGGGGTTTAGTTCTAGTGCGCGAAAAGAGTCGAGTATTCCCTAGCTTTGGTATGTTCTCCCTCCGTTACTTCCTTGTGTGGATAAGACAAGACCTATGTTATAGAGTATCTAACTTCGATGATAGGGATAGGGATCGATTTCTAATCGCATAACTGAATAATGATTCTATAGAGCTTCCACATAATTTCCTTCGGATTGAGCCTTATGGTCGATTCGTTATTCCATTCAAAAAATCTCCGTTCCAGAAAGAACCGTAAAGATTGAAATACTCTCATTATGAACTGATGGGACTAGCTTACACAAAATCTCTACTCTAGCCAGCCAACCTTCCTTCCTTCAAGCATCTTGTTACTAGATCAAATGGAAAATGGTAACTCTAACAATTTCTTTTTCTTTGTCCTCAACGTCTCTCAATTTCGAGGAATTAGTAACTTCAACAGTCTTTGATGGTTAGGTATCCAAACAAAATACAAACGAGATAGATCTTGTCCCAACAATTTTTATAAGTTACGATCCCGATAAGGAAAAGGGATGGGGATAATTGCTAACAAAGTTTTCGTGTTGGTGATTCCTAGGTGTATGTAGTGCTTTTTCCCTTCTACTACCTATTTTGTTTGACTAATGGAGTAGGGTTGACTTAATCCATAGGTTCTTTCACTCGATACTAAACTAGAATCGACAATGAAATCATCTGAGGTTACATGAATGGAGGCGACAGAAGGCATTTTTGTATTTGAAAATTTCACCTCCACCAAGACAAGAAGCATAGATTTATTTCCATTATTGTTTTCTTTCTATCCCGAATACTGTGTCTTAGGACGGAGAGCGGTAAAGAAAAGAAGAATATTTATGAATGACTCCCTATTTATTAACTCGGTTTCTGGGCCATAATCATTCTGTAGGAGAGATGGCCGAGTGGTTGAAGGCGTAGCATTGGAACTGCAGTGCTATGTGGGTAGGCTTTTGTTTACCGAGGGTTGATTTGAATCCCTCTCTCTCTCTCTTTCCGGACTAATGAAAGAATGTAACTGACCCCACAATGTATCAAATTAGATAACAATGGATACTATGTAATGGTTATACCTTTCTTGCTTAGATATAGATTTTCTAGTTCTAATTTGTCTGGTACGGAAACGAAAAGACTGGCTGGCTGGCTGGAAAGAATGGACAAGAGATGAAAATCCCCCTACCGATCAATGATACTACATGAATGATAGACTAATTTCCGAATCAAAACCTGACTTTCCTTCGGTCTCTTTACTTAGACTTCGGCGAAGGGTAGGCCTAAATTGTCCGAACCTTTGTTTTTGAGTTAGGTTTCAGTCTATTCTACAACGAGCATTGATTTGCAAACTGACCCATTTACTATCTATTATTTGATTGACTAATCCTTTCTATTGCAATGGCTGGCTGAGGAGTCAAATCTTTTGGCAATTTCGGGATGATGAAGAAAGAGAATTTGGAATCAGTGCTCTCGATTCAGCCTTTGCTGTAATAAGAGGGGTTTGCAACGATAACTAACTTGCTATATCCACTATATATAGATATAGAGCCATTAACTTATGTCATGTCTATGATTAACTAATTGGCGGGCGGGCTTGAGGAATAGTCAAAGCCATACCCAATCGAAAAAGAAAGGATGTTATCCAAACACATTTCAAGTAATTGTAGTCAAACTTGACCCCTTGATCCTTTGTTTCCGGCGACCATAACGCGATTGGTTTTGAAGATCATTTCCTGCTTTTGGCCTTTTACTAGTTAGTCCCGGTAAAGCCCCCAGACGACGTATTCTTTTGAAACAAGGCCGTAAGTAACGCGACATAAAGACTCCTTCCCCTCCCCTGTCGGTAAAGCTGCTGAGGGACTAAACCAGACCCTTTTCCTTTTGATTCAATTCCCGCTGCCTCTCATCCTGGATTAGATTCTTAATTAGCAAGAGTTAAGTCATTTGCATCTTTTGTCAATCCGAGAAAGAAGAATGAGAAAACTAGAGCGGAGACAGAAGTCAGGATTTATAACCGTCTATCTACCATAGATAAAAGAATCAAAATCCGATAGTAGTTATAGGCAAACCCTAACATTCCATGCCACTCTTTAAGGTTATCTTCAAGCTATAGATGGTCAAAGTGTGAATAGTCGGGTCAAGTGTTAAGTTAGCGCTAAGATCCGGACTCATTTCTTTAGCACTGGAATTTAGCATAAAGAGCCAGTAAGTCTGACTAATGCCTTAGATTCTATTCCTACTCAGTCTGATTCACTTCCTAATCACTGCTTGCTCCCGCCTCTTAACCGAGTTTCAATAAGTATGGATATACCGTAAATCAGTCTTGAGAAATAAGTATGGATATTCTAATGCCCACTAAAGACAGAAATGTTGCAAGGCATCAACTCTTCCTAGCCTTCCCCCGCTCACTGAACTACTATAACTATAGAGGAAAGAGCAGCCCTATTCCTAGATCTTCCCTGGGAACATACCATTGAATCTATTCTCAACTCCTTGGGAGCATACTAAAGCTAAAGAGAAGTTGTCGTCATCAAAAAGAATCTTAACCGGTTCCGTTTCATCTTACACCTGATGATTCCATTCCTATATTATATGCAGAGATAAAGACTGATATTTAGTTACGTAGAAGCACTACGAAATCAGAATTTGCAGCTAGCAAGGACTTGTAGCAATCCCATTACTTGGAATTATAAGAAAGCAGGAGAAGTTCAAATGCAACCACTCTTAACGCCTTCGTGAAATCCCTTCCTACATCTTGAAAGCTAGGCAAGAAAGTCAGATTATCATGAGGATGCTTGCTGGTCTATACAATCCCTTCCGTCCGGTAAATAGATTGATAATGTGTGATAAGAGCTAATTCCTTTCAGTTCCCTATTGAAACAGAGAAAGTCGATCTAGTACTATTAGAATACTCTCCCCTAGAAGACTCTCCCATCCTTCGATTGAATTACTATTGTTCTTGAAATCCAAGAAGGAAGTCAGTGCTGGCTCTTACGGAATCTTGTCTTTACTTAGTTGCAATCCTTTTCGTAAGGCTGAGCTTACTCTTTCTCTTTTGAGACGAGCCCTTTCTGATACTTAGAAGCCGGAGAGCTAAGATTTCTTACCCTTTGATATCCCTTAAGCAAGAGGTAACACTTAGTTAGACTTTTTCGTTGATAAAAGCAGTATTGGATTCATCTTTTACATGACCTAACTTTGAAAAGGTAAGCAAGGAAGTAGGTAGGCTCTCTCTCCTCTTACTATTCCCCTTGTTAATCAATTCCCTAGAACATATGAATACTATTGAATCAAATGCTCTGGGCTCTTCCATGGAAAGAAAGTCATTGAGGAAGTAGCTCTTTCATTCCCCTTGACAGAAAGGCAAGTAAGGCAGAAGCCTGAGACAATAGCTCGAACGAGAAGAGTTATAAGCCAGAAAGAGAAGACAGAGAAAGAGAAGGAGGTTACCTGCATGCAAGCTTCCTTGATCTAATGACCTTAATGCAAAAAACAAAGAGAGTCACAAGTTAGTAAGAAAATGAAAGAAGTCATGATCTTTCGTTTGCTGGGGAAAACATAAAGTCTTCTATCTATTGTGAGCAATAATGAAAGAAATCCTCAATATCAAGTCGAAGGACAGAAAGTCAATCATAATAGAAAGAAATATCAGGCTGTAAATAGAACTACTTATTGCTTTCTGATAGACTAGTTCAGTGAGCGGGAACTTTGGGTTCTAGCTTTCCTTATAGACCACCTTTCCCACTTCCTCTTTCATATCAAAGCAAGCCCTACGAAACTAACTCCGGAACGAAGAACTTGGTGGTTACCTACTAACTGCCTTCCTGGAAGCTAACCTTTCATAGTGTAATTTCATCCCTCGATTCTGGGTAAAGAGAATAGGACTTCCTTACTTGACTATCTAACTACTTACTATCCCACCGGGACTTTCAAAGAAAAGGAGATCGGAATCGGAGAATCCTAATATTCAGTCTTTATCTTCCTTACCTGGAATATCATAGGCTTGAAGAGCCTTTCTTTAGGACTAGTAAGATCAGGGTTTAGGAATAGATTCACCAGGCACGAACGAAGATGCCTTTCTTTCCTAGCTGACAAAGGCTGTACTAAATAGAATGTATTATCTCCCGCTCTTTGTAAGCAGTTCGGGCCTGTATTCAAACCTAAAGATTAACTCAATCTACTCTTGCTGTCAGTCTGATATTTCCTCACGAACGAAGTCAGAGCTCTAGCTTTCCTTACCTTAGCAGTCAGACTTCCTTGCTTGCTTATCTGATGAAGTAGGGCCAGCCTTTGCCTAAGCCTTTATATTTGAGATTCTATGACACTTTTTGTCGAACTTTGCCTACCTTACTGACAGGGCTTTACCAAGCAAAGACTATCAGTCAGTCCGTTACCTCTTTCTAAGGCTTATGGCCTTAAGTGATATGAATCCAACAACTTATCACTTTCATGTACCCGAACGAGCAATTACAAGAAGCAATACAAAGAAGATTCAAGTATCAAATCAAGAAAATAATGGAGTGGCTGACATTGGAAAGTGATTAGAAGACTTGCTTTTGGTAGTTGAACTACCAATTAAGACAATTTATGAATGCCTTATTTTCTTCAATTTATATTTAATAGCATTTATTAATAGTTTGTATGAATTGCCTTATATTCTTCAATTTGTATTTAATAGCATTTATTAGCATTTATTAGTGGTTGATGGCTGAACTTTATTTTGTTAGGGTTATCTTTTAGACATATTTAAAGGCATGTAATACTCATGTTTGGGAGATTTTTGTTGAATACAGAAAAAACCTTTGTGTTTTCTTGATAACCTTTTGGTGTTATTCTTTTTCAAACCTTGCTTTAGGTTTGATGTTTAAACCGATTCATTGAATTAGTTTTGATCAAGCTAATTCTGGAGTGAATTGTCTTGGTATCTAAGAGTGACCATCATAGATTCCAAGTTCGATCTAAGAGTCATTCATCTTCTAACCAGCTCTTGGTTGGAATCAATCCGTTAAGTTAGCTTTCTCTGTGAGCGTTTTGCAAGGATTCTAGGACATCTAGCTTTGCAAACTCCAGCATTGTAGGCGCTTATCATTAAGGCTTATTGGATTTCAGTAGAGATAGGGTGAGTAGAGAAGTAGGGACTAATAATTAAGTTAGCTTTATTGCTGCTCTTTCTCCCGGTCTATACTTTAGACTTACAAGCCTAATAGACTGAGCTTCCAGGAACACTAAATCTCGAAATAGATAAACTAGGTTACCATAAGGTAATGCAAAGCTAAATTCCTTACAAGCTAGCTCCCTGGTAACTTAGAAGAAGATCATCTCCTAGACTGATTACAGGTCGACTCGACTTAAAGAAATGAAATCCTGAGACGAAGGGAACTCCCTGACTGAATTCTATAGGCTTTTCCTCATAAGGATATGATTCAATAGTGAGTTCACGGGGATGGGGATCAGGGATTTTGGCTTCTCTCTCCTTATTTCCGACTTCGTAGTGCTCACCCCTAAATAGAACTCATAATCGAAGGACGGAAGTCTAACTTCTAATATAACCAATACTGGCTCAGGTTCTGACATCCTGTCCTACTTGATCAGGAATGCGCAATAATAAAATAGGATGCTCTGCCTTCTTTACCGCTTGAGTAACTAGAATCCGTAGAAGAGAATCCGCTACTTGATTGACTCAGTCACTTCTCGCCCTGGGTTTTGAAAGTGATTTATCAGGCTTAGTAAAGTAATTGGAATTAGTAGGGGTATTGTATTCCATGGTTTTGGGATAAGATTTTGAAAGAGGAATGAAAATCCCATCGGGCTAGTATCGAAAGAGAGAGAAGTAGCGAAGCCAGCCACTTTACCGTGAAAGAAAGAAAAAAAGGAAGGTTAATCAATACGGTAAATAGGTTCAGGGAATAGAAATAGGTGTAGGAGTTTAGGGACAGACAAGTGATTGAGTGAAGTTCGTAAACTCTTGAGGTCTTAGTTTACATTACAATTCAAGAAAGGAGAGGAGCGGAGCAATGCAATGAGACCACAAGGAATAGAAGACTGACTTTTTCTTAGTGCTAGCTTGACCTTGTGAAGAAAGAGTGTTTGATTGAGGGGAATGAGGGAATCAAAGCCTATTTACCGAGTTCAATCAGTTAAAGGTTTAAGGTTGAGTCGAATCTTTCGTTTCGTCTTGACTTGAAACACTTGAAGGGGAAGAGAAAGAGAAAGAAGGAATCGAGAGGAGAAGAGAAAGATCAAGAAGGAAGAGAGAGGAGAAGATCAAGAGAAAGAATGAATCGAGAGTTGAGGATTGACTAACAGTGAACTCTCATTCATCTTCAAGATTGACTTCTACTTCAACATTACCTCGGCCCTAAATACCTCTCTTTTATCCCTCAAAATAGGGTAAAGATACACTTTTATCCCTCAAAATACGGGGGAGGATAGCTTTTTTCTAGTTTTTTTGAGTGTTTACAGTTGAGTTACCGAGGGAAATAAGGTCAAATGGACTCTTTTATCCCTCAAAATAGGGGGGGGGATAGAATTTCTTTGATTTCCTATGCAGCTGTTAGTGAAAAAGCTCTTACGAACTTTTACAATTATATGGGGATAGAATTTCTTTTCTTTTGCTGCTGCTATTAGTGAAAAAGCTCTTACGAACTTTGACAGTTATATGGGGATAGAATTTCTTAGCTTTCCTATGTTGCTGTTAGGGAAAAACCTCTTACGAACTTTTACAGTTATATGGGGATAGAATAAATTTCTTAATGATCTTTGCAGGTTCAGGTTCATTCGCTTCTCTTTCTGTAACCTCTCTCTCTCTCATTCATCTTTCTTGCTTTCTTTCGTCTTTCCTTGTTTACAAGGTTCAGGCCAAAACAAATTAGCTTTCGTTAGGTTTGTTGTTTGTGTAGGAATATCTTACTCGGGATCAGGAATATAATGAGTTCAGTACTGAGTCTCAAGACTGATTTGAATAGGATCTAATCTGACCCTTTATCTGAATCCGGGAATTCACTAAGGACTAACAATTACATGGATAGAGAGATCGAAGGTAATTTAGCAAAGATTCTTCTTTCTATCTTTTAGCAAAAGCTAGTAAATCATTTCTCGATCTACTTGTAGTTATGAAAATGCTAAAGACTTAGGCTAAGGCTATTCAGGTAATCATATCCTCTGGACTCAATCACTAGAAGAGATCAATCCGATAGCAGCTATAGTCAGCGTCAATATCTCATCAGATGGGTTTTGCCGGTTTCACCTCCTGCTTCTGTTAAGCTAGGATCGACAATAATAACTCGAGCTACTACTATTTTGTATTTAGACTGACACGTCAGGAAAAAGATAAGCGGGAGACCTGCTAGCATCAAATAAGACTAACTGGTCTCATTGATATGGAAATCAACCCAAGGGAAAGTATGGAACGGATTACCTTGATGATCAAGATCAAGAGTAAAGAAAACTCGTTTCTAAACTCGTGATTCGAATCACTCCACAAGAGGTTTGATCAATACCACTTGAATGACTCTACATGCAAGTTCTAAACACAAGAATTTGCAAAGAAAGTTTAGCTCTCAACAAAGCTAAAATAGAAATTCTATTCTTAATTCCAAAATCTGATGTTTAATCAAAGAAAAGAAGGCTTTATATAGCCTTTACAACCTTAACCTATGTCATACATAACTCCCAAATTAAATGGGCTAGTAAATTAGAAATACCCATAACCTCCATATTTAAATGGCTAGTTAATGGTGGAATATAGTAACCTATGTGGGTTACAATATAACCTTAACTCCTATATTTAAAACTAGCTTAAATACGACAAACAAATAGTTAAACTGTAATTAAATAATGCAAATAATAAAATGTGCTTATTAGCCATCCTTGGACTATTTGATAAATTCAGCGGAGTTCATTAAATGCAACTTAAAGTGCATTTAATTCATCTCTTTCTTGAACCTCAACTTTGCACAACATATAAGGGAGGTCTCCAGCGTCTTCTAGAATTTCCTTTGATGAGCTCACCATAGCTTGAATATAACTGTATAAAGTTTGTTGTAGCTTCTTGGCTCTCGTCCTTGTAATTGGACCTTGAGGTATGGAAATTCCTTGGTCGTGGTTCATATCATTCTCCCCCTCTTGAGAAGGATTCGTCCTCGAATCCAAGCCATCACCTACATCAAAAGGGCTCAAATCAACAACATTAAAAGTTGCACTAACACCGTACTTACCTGGTAAATCAATTTTATAAGCATTGTCGTTGATGCGCTCAAGAACTTGAAAAGGTCCATCTCCTCGTGGTAAAAGCTTAGATTTTCTTTGAGTAGGAAATCTTTCTTTTCGGAAATGCACCCAAACCCAATCTCCTGGCTTGAAGATGACAATCTTACGTCCTTTATTAATTCGGGTGGCAACCTTGGAATTTTGTTTCTCAATTTGTTCTTTCACTTGCTTGTGCAGTTTATGAACAAACTCAACCTTGGCATTTGCATCAAAATTCACAAACTCTTTTGACGGTATGGGTAACAAGTCAATAGGGGTTAAAGGATTAAAGCCATAAACAATTTCAAAAGGTGTGCATTTAGTAGTGCTATGAACAACCCTATTATATGCAAATTCTATAAATGGCAAACAATCCTCCCAAGTCTTAAGATTCTTATCAATAATAGCCCTAAGCATAGCAGTCATGGTTCTGTTAACAACTTCAGTTTGTCCATCCGTTTGAGGATGACAAGTAGTTGAATATACTAGCTTAGTTCCTAACTTACCCCATAAAACACGCCAAAAGTGGCTTAAAAATTTTACATCACGATCACTAACGATGCTTTTAGGAATGCCATGCAATCGTACAACTTCCCTAAAGAACAGGTCTGCAATATGTTTTGCATCATCAGTTTTGTGACAAGGAATAAAATGAGCCATTTTACTAAATCGATCAACCACAACAAAAATGCTATCATAACCTTTCCTAGTCCTAGGTAAACCTAAAACAAAATCCATTGATATATTAATCCATGGACCATTAGGAACTGGTAATGGGGAGTATAAACCATGTGGTTGAAGCCTAGACTTAGCTTGTTTACATGCTATGCAACGACCACAAACTTTATGAACATCATGTCTCATTTTAGGCCAAAAAAAATGTTCAGAGAGCATATCATAAGTTTTAGAAACTCCATGGTGTGCCATTAAACCACCTCCATGAGCATCCCTCACAAGTAGCTCACGGATGGAACAAGATGGTATGCAAAGTTTGCCTTTTCGGAACAAAAATCCATCTAACAACAAGTAATTATTCACAATGAGTCCTTTTTCACAAGATTCAACAAAAGGAGCAAAGAACATGTCATGTTGATACAAATCCTTTATGTGTTCAAAACCCAACAACCTAGCATTCAAAGTATTGAGGAGGACATACCTTCGTAATAAAGCATCTGCTACAATGTTCTCCTTTCCTTGTTTATATTTTATGACATACGGGAATGTTTCAATAAATTCTAACCACTTAGCATGTCGTCTGTTGAGTTTATTTTGTACTCTCAAATGCTTTAAACTTGCATGATCCGTATGAATAATGAACTCCTTAGGCCAAAGATAATGTTGCCAGGTTTGCAATGCACGAACCAAAGCATAAAGCTCTTTGTCATAAGTTGGATACCTCAAAGATGCACCAGTCAACTTCTCACTAAAGAACATTAAAGGTCTTTGATTTTGCATTAATACAGCACCTATCCCTACTCCACTAGCATCACATTCAATTTCAAAAGTAGACTCAAAATTAGGTAATGCAAGCAAGGGAGCAGAACTCAATTTTTCTTTCAAAGTATTAAAAGCAAGTTCTTGATCTTTTTCCCATATAAAGGATACATTTTTCTTAACAAGTTCATTCAAGGGTGAAGCAATTGTACTAAAATTTTTAATGAACCTACGGTAGAAACTTGCAAGACCATGAAAACTTCTTACCTCACTTACATTTTTCGGAGTAGGCCAATCTTTTATAGCCTTCACTTTCTCCTCATCAACCTCAACACCATTAGATGAAACTACAAACCCAAGAAAGTTAACTTTTTCCATGCAAAAGCTACATTTCTTTAAATTTACGTACAAACATTCGTTTCTTAAAGTAGTCAAAACATTGCGTACATGGGTAATATGATCATCTAAAGATTTAGAGTAAACAAGGATGTCATCAAAATAAACAACCACAAACTTACCTAAGTATTCTCGTAAGACATGATTCATTAGTCTCATGAATGTACTAGGTGCATTAGTTAATCCAAAAGGCATAACCAACCATTCATAAAGACCATACTTGGTTTTAAAAGCTGTTTTCCACTCATCCCCAATATGCATGCGAATTTGATGATAACCCGATTTTAAATCAATCTTAGTAAAAAGACTACATCCATGCAATTCATCAAGCATATCATCTAATCTGGGAATTGGATGCCTATACTTTATAGTTATCTTGTTTATAGCCCTACAATCAACACACATACGCCAAGAACCATCTTTCTTAGGTACAAGAATAACTGGAACAGAACAAGGACTCAAACTTTCACGTACATACCCTTTAGCAAGGAGTTCACTTACTTGCCTTTGTATCTCTTCAGCCTCCTTTGGATTAGTCCTATAAGCTGGTCGGTTTGGAATGGGCGCGCCAGGAATGAAGTCAATCTTGTGTTCAATCCCTCTAAGTGGTGGCAAACTACTAGGCATCTCCTCGGAAAATAAATGTTCAAACTCTTGCAAAAGCACAACAAAATCACTAGGCAAAGAAGGGTTAAGCATGTTAGTAAAGTAACAAGACCCCTTGCACATAAGTACAAGAATAGTCTGGTTAGAGAGCAAAACATTCCTAGCCTCACTTGATCTAACATACAAGCTTACTGATTTGGCTTTTCTCTCTTTTTTTTCTCTAGGCTGAGTGTTACTCTCTTGCTTTTCACTCAAGCTCTTTTTTTCACTTGATTCTTTTTCAATCTCTGCTTTTGCATCAGCCTCTTGCCTTTTCTTTTCAAGTTTGCAATGATCAATAAATACATCTTTTGGAGACAATGGGATAAGAGTAGTTTTTCTACCGTTGTGAGTAAAGGAGTATCGATTTGCATACCCATCATACATTACCCGACGATCAAATTGCCATGGCCTCCCCAGTAGTAAATCTCCAACATGCATGGATACAACATCACATAAAACATCATCAACATATTTTCCAATAGTAAAAGAAACAAGAGTTTGTTGAGTTACCCGTACTTCCCCACAATCATTCAACCATTGAAGCTTGTAGGGTCTTGGATGTGGTTGTGTCTTTAAATTAAGTCTTTTGACCAGAATGGAACTCACAACATTGGTGCAACTACCGCTATCAATGACAACACTACAAGGTACAGATTGAACAAGACACCGAGTTTGAAACAAGTTCTCCCTTTGGTCTAGGCCGTCCTCCTTAATGTGGGTGTTTAGAGCTCGTCGAGTAACCAAAGATATATGTGTAGGGTCCTCTTCACTAAACTCCTCACTCTCATCAGTTTCCTCATTTATGTCGTCATGTGCCTCGTCATCCGTAACAATTTCTCCCTCCTTGATGGTCATAATTCTTGCATTTGGGCAATCTCTACTATAGTGTCCTACCCCTTGACATCTCCAACACTTTAAATCCCTATTTCGAACATTAGACTTTTCTACTTTTTCTTTCCCTGTTCTAGAACTCTCCCCTTTCTCAAATTTAGCTTGAGGCTTCTCATTAATCTCTTGATTTCTATGCTTATAATCAATGTTCTTACTATCCTTTTTCCATGTAGAAGTAGAATTGGGAAAAGTTTTAGAAGAATACCGTTGAGACCTTCGTTGGATTTGCCTCTCGATCTTAATTGCAATGTGCAACAACTCCTCAATATTAGAATAAGGCTGTAAATCAGTCTTGTCTGCAATCTCTGTGTTTAACCCATTAAGAAACCGCGCCATGAGGGCCTCCATGTCCTCATCGAGTTCAAGTCGATCCATCAATGTATCCATCTCCTTGTAATAATCCTCCACAGATTTGCGTCCTTGTTTCAACGCTTGAAGCTTTTGCGCCATGTCCCGTTGAAAATATTGTGGAACAAAACGCTTCCTCATGGACTCTTTGAACTCGACCCATGAATCAATTGGTGCTTCAAGATTTCTTCTCCTACTTGACATCACTTTATCCCACCAAATTTGAGCATATTGTTTGAATTGAGCAATGCATAACAGTACCTTCTTTTCATCACTAAAATTATGACAGTTGAACACCGACTCCACCGTTTTCTCCCATTGAAGGTACTCCTCTGGATCGGTTTTGCCATAAAACTTGAGAAGTTTTAATTTGATGCTCCCCACGTTACGATCAATTCTATCATCATAAGGAACTCGTTGTTGTAAATTATGATACCTTCTTCCATGGTCTCTCCCTCGCATCAAGCCAGGACCAACCGCATGTGGATTATCCTCGTGGTGATCAGAATTGTCGCCTTCATATGTATCGGTTGAGGGCGTAGGTTGTGGAATACTCTGTCGTGCTTGATTTTGAATCTCCAATCTTCCTATTCGATCAGTCAACTCTTCTATTCCTCGAATTAGTCTTTTCATGGTTCGTTGTTGTGCTTCTCTCAATCGTGCATCAGTAATGTTAGTATTGTCGTCTGGATTTTCCATGCTACAAAAGAAAGGTAAAAGAAAAAAAAAGGACCTCACAAGCGCTCCCTCACGTGTATTCACTTGTAAATGTAGTTCACTCGTGTTTAGCACTCAACACTCGAAGCAATGTGTCACTCCCTTACAAACTCACCCTCACAATTGAACACACACAAATCACACTCCAAAAAAACAAATTGGGATGTGAGACAAGCTATGTTATAGAGCGAAGTGCAATTCAAAGTGAATAGACAGCACACTCAACACATAAACAAGGGTATTGAAGGAGCAATCCGAATAACGACAAAGAAACGAATTAAAGAAAGAAAATGATTAAGGACTAATTTAGACGTAGTAACATATGAGAGTTACATATAATAATCAAGAGGAGAAAAGAAAGACATTTAACATCATATGCTTTCTTTATTTCAATGGTTTTTTTTTTTCTTCTGATTGGCAAAATCTAAACAATTTACCAACAAGAAAATTGATTTAGAAGATCTTAAAAAGAACAAAGTGTTGATAAGATCCAGATCTAACACTTTAAAGAACATAAGAATTTTTTTTTTTTTTTGTTATATATTTTTGTGATAGAACATGAACATTCTACACAAACTGAGAAAAAAAAAATTATAAGAAAATTAAAAGAGATAAGCGCAATGAAACATATATCCGATCGTGAGCCTAAAGCTCTGATACCAAAATGATATGGAAATCAACCCAAGGGAAAGTATGGAACGGATTACCTTGATGATCAAGATCAAGAGTAAAGAAAACTCGTTTCTAAACTCGTGATTCGAATCACTCCACAAGAGGTTTGATCAATACCACTTGAATGACTCTACATGCAAGTTCTAAACACAAGAATTTGCAAAGAAAGTTTAGCTCTCAACAAAGCTAAAATAGAAATTCTATTCTTAATTCCAAAATCTGATGTTTAATCAAAGAAAAGAAGGCTTTATATAGCCTTTACAACCTTAACCTATGTCATACATAACTCCCAAATTAAATGGGCTAGTAAATGAGAAATACCCATAACCTCCATATTTAAATGGCTAGTTAATGGTGGAATATAGTAACCTATGTGGGTTACAATATAACCTTAACTCCTATATTTAAAACTAGCTTAAATATGACAAACAAATAGTTAAACTATAATTAAATAATGCAAATAATAAAATGTGCTTATTAGCCATCCTTGGACTATTTGATAAATTCAGCGGAGTTCATTAAATGCAACTTAAAGTGCATTTAATTCATCTCTTTCTTGAACCTCAACTTTGCACAACATATAAGGGAGGTCTCCAGCGTCTTCTAGAATTTCCTTTGATGAGCTCACCATAGCTTGAATATAACTGTATAAAGTTTGTTGTAGCTTCTTGGCTCTCGTCCTTGTAATTGGACCTTGAGGTATGGAAATTCCTTGGTCGTGGTTCATATCACCCGTCCTTTCCTAGAGAACTTGATTATTGATTTGATTGATTTCGTGAGATAGAGAAAGATAAGTAATCAGTATCTGTAGTAACGGACTATTTCGTTTAGTATGCTTGATTCTCCTCAGGCTGCGCTGGATGCCCGAGAGACCAGCTACAAAGCAATCAATCTTGCCGCGTTCGTGAAATTAACTCCTACTTCAGATCACTTTCTAAGACAAAATGAAATTCCTAATTTAGCCCCAGATTCGGAGATTCTATTAGCTCTGACTTAAGCTAGCTAACGGTTCGCTTTCAGCGAAAGATTGTCTTAGTGGTTAGCCTCAAACAAGAGATGCGTCAGTCTTTCCTGATAAGGAAGTTCTTGGAAAAGATAATCAGATCCCAACACCCCCGGTAATCACTTTAAAAAGCAAGGACAGCCAGTCAGATTCTTTTTCTTTCTCAGATACTGGAAGACCGCTAGCAAGTCTTGATATTCTAATACTGGGCCCGAAAAGCCCGAAAACAGCCTGATCTTCTATCTTTTTTATTCGCCCTTAATGCATCTAAAAAGAGAAGGAATTCGGTTGGAAGATAAGTTTCAGATAAATAGTTCTATTTTTTCGGTTTTACACTTCGGCTTAAGATTTGAGTAGAATTGAAAGCAAGTAGTAAGATTTAGATTCTCTTTTGCTAACATCTCCTTAGGCTCTGACAGCTTCCTCACATCTGAAACCCTTGGAATCACTTCTTAGTCCCATTTCATCTTCGGGAGGAAGGAAGAAATAATGAAACTGTAGGAGAAATGTAAGTAGTTGACTTTGTTGACATGACCAATTGATTCTATTAACACTCTTTACACCGACCTTAAAGCATCTATCAAGCTAGCAAAGGCGCAGTAAGAAAGACAAGACAATTCGATTAGTAGGTTTAGTTGAAGTTATAGTCTTTCTATCTAGTTAGGATAAAGCCTGATGTAATTCATTCTATCTATTTAGTTAGGAAAGAAGTAAGGTCAGATTATCCATTATCAACAGATCTTAGCGGCTCTTCAAGCTCTAATTCTCTTGGAATAAGTCGAGGATTGAGTGAAAGAAGTATTGGATTTCATTCGTGTCTAGGCTTCCATTCCAAAAGCCCTGAAATCAGCATTGTAGGAAGAGCCTATGCTCTTCCTTCTATTATCATCCCGCTCCCGTTGGAATCCGTTCTCTTACAATTTCTGGAAGCTAAATGAGTAGGTAGGAAAGCCTGAGATGAATACTTCTATTTCGATTTAGACGTCAGCAGGATTTTCTTGTCCATTGGATTGAGATACTGATAGTAAGTTAGTCAGTGTGCCTGAAGATCTATCGTATCAGTATTTACTTATCAAGGCCCCACACCCTGTGAATCGCTTCCCAAAAGGCCTTCGAGGAATGAGCCACTAAGATCAAATGGAATTCTAGCGGTGGTCGGTCAGTCTGACTAATGCCTTAGAATCAACTATATTATTAGCTAATAGATCAGTAGGCTCCTCAAGCCTCAGAAAGAAAAGGCAGACTTCAGTCTGAACTAACAATTCCCTCTTTCTCCATTCTCAATTCCAATACCCTAGGATAAAATGCCAATAGCCTGAACTGCTTTATCCCAATAATTCTATGAACCTCTGTCCTTTCCCAGCCTCCTAATCTCTTCTTCTGCCCTAGTCCGGGAGACTATAGAATCTTCTCCTCCGTGATCTAAAGTCGACCTGTAAGCCATATCTTCTCTTCAGTCAATTCCCCTTCGTTCAGGATTTCATAAGCATTTAGCTGTAAGCTATAGCATCCTTTTTCTATTTAACAAGCCAGAGATCTTTCTTTCTTTCTTTCTATTGAATTAGACGTGAGAGCTGTCAGTATGATTGAGTTAGAAAAGCTCCTCATTCCTGTGTAGGCAAGGCATAAGATAAGAGCTATTTCCGTAGTATCTTAACCGGTAAGAAAGTCTTTCATCAAATCCGTTACTTTAGAAGAAGCAGCCATCTCAGGTAAGAAGATCCTAATCCTTTTACCCTCTCTTGCTCTTATCTAGGCTAGGCTTGACTTCCAAAAGAAAGGGAAAGAACTGCCAATGACCTGTGATTGACCTCAAGGACTCTTTTCTTTTTGGAGTTCATTCGTCTCTTTATTGACTTCACTGTAGAAATTACGTGAGAGCTGTGGGCTCGCCAAAGATTTATGCCAAATGGTAACCTCTCTATTCCCTATCTAGCTCCAGTGGGAACAGACTGATGACTAAAAGCCAAAACAAGGGTAGATTCTCCTTGATCAACATCTCCGTAGGCTATTCATGCTTATTCCCCGCTCCTCTTAACCCTGAACTCTGACTGAAGAAAATGTATCTTCTGATGTTGCATGATCTGTTGAAGTGAAAGGCGATATAGTTAGGAAAGCACAAGGACCGTTGAATGAATTATTCTTTCTCTTTCAATACAAGCCCCGACTTGAGACAGAAGAGTGACTAGAAAGAGAACTCGAACTATTGAGTTAGACTTCCATAGAATGAGAATGCCTTCTGAAAGCAAGTAGTAGGATTGAGTGAGATATCCAGAGATCAGTCTTTCGATTCCGTACTTAGATTGAGCAGCAGTCTTTGATAAGGTAAGTTACAGGGAATTCCTAGTCAAAGATATCTGGAAATTAGTCTAACTCGGAAACCGAAAACAAGAGTATTACGAAGTCAAGTAAGATGGAATAAGGTCTATACTTGAATTTCCTGAAACAGCTATATCCTCAGATTGACTTTCAAACCTACCAGAAAGTAAGTGAGAAGAGAAGCCTGAGAAAAAGTCTTTCTATTATTGCGCATTCCCTAGCTTCATCAGATAAAGCAGCAAGTAAGAAGAAAAGAAAGATCAGGCAAATTTACCCTCCTGAAAAGTCTGACGAAGGCAATGCCTTAAATCGAATCATCTCCATTATCAGGCTCTTCAAGCCTATTATATACCTAATGCCATTGAATCACATACAATGACAACCTCTTCCTCCTATTTCCAAAACCGTAACTAAGAAGAAAGAAAATAAGCTTGGGACGCCATAAGCCATATCTTCAGTAATCTCTCTTATCAAGTCTTTCATTCTCTCCAAGAAAGAAAAAGCCTTTACTAGAGAATCCTTGATCTTTCTATTTTGTTGCATTCTCTTGCTTCATCAGATTTGAGAGTTTCAAGCAAAAAAAGACAAAGAACATAGAATCTATCAAGTCCTTTGGAGGAAAAAAGAAGACTGACTGCTTTTGGAGAGATAACGACTCATTCGATTGAGTGACAAGGCCGTAACTATTCAAAATGAGCTGCAAGCAAGGCAGAGAGACGTAGAGCCACGAGACGGAAATCTCATTTTTGCCCATACATCCTCTCCAAAGCAAAGGTAGACAACAAGGAAGTCTAATACAAGGGCCTAATCTTCTTTCTTTCTTGCTCGTTTAAAGCCCCGGTAGGAAAGGAAGTTCGAAATCTAAAGGGGATAAGCACTACAAAGTTAGAATGACTATAGCATTCATTAATCAGTCATAAGCTGCAAGAGAAGACATAGAAGCCAGAGTCATGTATTTTGGAAGAATGTGCTCGTTTTTTCCCACTCATTGAGTCAAAGAGTAAACCCCTAGCTCTTGTTCTCTTACTAATACTCAAAATGGAGGCAGTTGAATTGAGGAAGTTCAAGTTAGCAGCTCAATCGGATCCTATATTCATATTCTCTACTCCTTGGGAAGTTAGGGATTCCATTTCACAAGGATAGCTTCAAGTTAGAGCTATATAGTAGGTCAGTTGTTAGTTAGTTCCTACCCTTGATTTCTTAGTTGTTAAAGAGCATTTGATAGATCAGTTAGAGAATGCCTCTTGACCAAAAGGTTTGGTAGTTAGAGTTAGGAAAGCTAGGTTTCAAGGAAAGAGCCTTCGCTTCGTGACCCATTCATTTTTCTGTCATCATATGGAAGATTGGCCTTATCAGGGATTAATTATCGATTTGAAGTATGTCACACTTCCCGTCCTAATTCAGCTAAGGTAGTCAAGTATGAAAGTAGAAAGTTAGTAAAGTCTTTCAAACAAATGTAATTGACTTTCCTCAAATTCAGACTGAGATTGAGTCCAGCTCTCTTCCCTGGTAAGATACTCTTTGATCTTATCCATTTTTAGCAGCTAAGTGATTCGTAGGCTCTGCCCGGTAGCTTAGTGAGGTAGCAGCTGTTGATGACTAAGTAACCATTGAATTACCATTGATTGGCCTAAAGCGCGGAAGGGAGAAAAGCCTAAGTCCCAACATAAAAGAACCTTGGGTCACTAAAAACCTTTCACTAATTTCTTGCAAAAAGCCCTGACTTACTCTATTCTGGTAGGGCCTGGGATTTAGAAAGATAGGAAAGTAGCCTGCTTCAAATCAAATTGTTGAGAGGCGGCCTGAGAGCAAGAAATCAGTTAAGCAAGTAGCAAGTCATCTTTCTCTTTTGGTTGCAAGTCATATAGTCTTCGTAAAAGACCTTTCTGTGAGGTAGCAAGTAAGGACTGACATATGACATATGAAGATTGAGTGGTACTCAAGATGTCAAGTCTCTACTTTAGCCTACTTCTACAGATCCTGTAGAGGCAAGAAGTCAGTCATAAGATAAATAGGAGCTTCGAGATAGACTTAGACGTTAATCCTACGATTTAGAAAGTAGTCTTGTCGTGCTCAGTGAATTTGCTATTTCAAGGTCCCCGGCTCTTTGATTGAGAGGGATGTAAGGAAGAAGAAAAAAATGAGTTGAGGTTTCCATTTAATGAAGTTCAGGGGAGAGTGAAGACTGAGAGGGAAAGCACTACGAAGTCCATAATTATAATAATTCAGTCTTTGCAAGCCCTTAATGCATCTAAAGTCGTAAATTCAGTCAAAACCCTTTGATTCGGTTCCTCTTAGGCTAACTCAGTCTAAAGTGAGATATTCTTTTCTTTGTTTTGATTCCTCGGCGGAAAGATCATATTATCAGAGTAGGCCACTAACAGATAAATAGGCTTTTCAAGCAGTAGAACAAAATTGGATCCATTCTGCCCTTCTCTTCTAGTTTCAGTCTTTTATCATATCCCGCAGAAGTAACCCTTAAAGATGAAGTAGCAGTGTAATTACCATAAGTTTTATCTTGAGATAAGTAAAGAAGTGAGAAATCCAGGACTTGGGGCCTTTTGGCCTTCATTTCCGGGTGACTAAAGAAGATTGAACCTAAGTAGTCTGTCTAGTAGGAAGTTACAGGCTATTTCCTCCTATTCGATTCCTAGTCCCTCTAGAATCAATTATCTAGTCAAGGTAGTTGAAAGCAAGAGATGGAAAAGTCTACTCATTAGTTGCGGGGGAGCTAGTTGAATCAAACTCTCTTTCTCATTACCTCTGAACCGGAAGACTGAGTGAAAGAAGTGAGAAGAATGAAAGGTAGATTATGAGGAAGTTAGTCTATTTATTTAGGCTGGATAAAGATAATTGCTTGAGGTTGGATAAAGATAATTGCTTGCAACTGCCATTACGACTTTCTACAGCAGTCTAATTGTCACTATTGCTCTTTCGAGTCTGCGTTAGTCCTGTTAATCGTAAGGGACATTGGAAGTAGTCTTTTTAGTTATTAAAGAGTAGGCCATGTCTGTCAGTCAATACGACTTGCTTTAAGGCCTTTACCTGCTTTTGAAGTAGGCGGCTAAGTAATATAGGACAGTATCAAAGCTGGCCACATGACAAGGATCGGGGCTTGTAACAAAAGAATCCCTTCCTTCTGGAATATAAGGCTATAGGCTCTACTCAATCATCATATCAAGACTGACTTCCTACTTCAGACTTAGAGTTTCATCCAGCTGCTCTTTGACTTTTCTGGGCTATTCACTATCAGTAAAGAGAGTCCGCCCAGCTAAACAGATTCGATTATCAGGCATTCAGTCATCAGTAGCTTCTTCGATGAAAAGCCATCCTAATTCTAGTGAAAAGAGGTTCCTGGCCTTTGAATGTGAAGCGATTAACAGGCTTTTTGAGGTTATTCATTCCCCGGGGTATTTGAATGGATTAAGATAAGAGGGCATAGGAGATCAATCCTTGTCCGAGGGGCCTTTTCTTGTCTTGTTTTTCCTTACATTTTTTCAGTAACCTTTGAGGAATAGTGAGATCATAGGCTGGATAAGAATTCATGACTTTAGTTTAGACTAAGAGTTAGGCTGAAATTGCTTCTTACGTATTGGGACAGGAAAGGAGGAAGAAAAGCGAGATTGATTGATCTTGGGCAGGCCAAGGCTTTTCATTTTATCACTTCATATGGAAAGGGAGAAGATCCGTAAGATCAGTTCGCTGCTAAAGGAACGGACTAAGAAGGCACTTCTAGCTCTTCATTCTGAGGTAATTTCCTTAGTAGCTGAATTTCCTTATAACTTAGCTCTAACTTCAACTTCAGCCTAGACGAAACAAAGGAACTCAAGGACTAAACCATTGATTGAAATAAAGAAAAGAGTATCTGGGACGAGTTCAATCAACACTGACAGGTATGAATTTCGGGAAGAGACTGAGGTTGTCTGATCTTTCTTTTCTTCTGACTCCTTAACAACAAATGTTTTACGGAGAAAGAAATCGGATACTTGCGGGCAACCTCTTTCGTATTCATAGTGAGAATCCTTATAAAGAAATAATGAGAAAGAAATAGTCAAGTACATCCTACACACTAAATCTGAATCTAATGACTGATTTACTAGAACTATGAAATCTAACTAACCGCCTTTTAGGCCTTATCAGAAGCAACAGGGGAAAGACGAGACTGAACATCAGCAACTAGAGAGTCCCTTTACTAGGGAAGACAAAAGTCTGCCTTCTCTACTCTGACTTTATTAAGACATGTGAATGACTGAATCTTCTGTCTCAAGACTAGCTTTTGCTCTAACCTCTAACATAAAATTTGCAAGCATCCTCCAAAACGGAAAGTTCCCTATTCCGTTCAGAAGGTTCAGATTCAATGGGCAGTTCCCAGGGATTAGAATAGACTGACTTGTTGCCAGATCTATTCTCGTTCCCAGGGCTTAGCCTTAGTAGTTGCTTGATTCCTGAGTGACCTTCTAAGTAATATTCCAGGCCTACAAGATCAGATTCAGCAGGTTTAGTAATTTCATCCCCTGGTTTGGGAATGTAGGATCTTCTACACTTCAATGAATGTCAGCTTTTCTGTATCCTGCACGGGGCCTGTATTCAACCAAGCTTTTCTTTCAAACTACTACACTAACTTCTCAAGCTACTTAGTTTGAATCTCATCTTACTACTAGACCTCCTGGGAAAGAGATGAAAAGGTATAATAGGAAGTAATTAATTAATTATCCAAGTTTAGTAATTCAATCAATCTCTGGGCTGATCTTCCTACTCATTTTTAGGAAAGTACGGTAATTCAATCAATCTCTGGCTGCTTTGCGCTCTGCTTTGCTTCCCCTGTCTGGCCTGCCTGAAGCTTGTCTGTTTGTTTGTTTGTCTGAGTTTACAGCCTTTGTTTGAAGGTGGACTCTGTAAGAAGAAAAGGGGACTGCATTGGATAACCTTATTCTATCTTCCCTGTCGAAGAAGAGAATGTATTGTATTTAGGCTAACCTTCTTTTGTCTTCACTGTCGAAGGAGAGAAGAGAGTATTGTAGAAAGGATAACCTTCTTTTGTCTTCCCTGTCGAAAGAGAGAGAACTAATAACTAGTATCTCTAGATAACTAATACCCTGTCCCCCTAATACGATATTTATTCGTTGAATTGTAAGACTGAACTCAAGACTAATTGATTAGAGTTTCCGTAACTTGCTGCTTGCTTTCTTTCTTTCTTTTCTTGCTTACTAGCTCGGGCTGTCTCTACTCTTTCTTTCGTTCTCTTCCTTCTCTTTCTTCTTGCTTGCTTGCTGCTTGCTTTCTTTCTATTCTACTCTACTCTTTTAGATGAGAGAGAAAGTGTTTCATTTCAAGCCTCAAGTAAAGATGCATATGAGAGTTTCCGGGCCAGGCTAGGTGTTGGAAGGAACAGGCCTGGAGTCAGACTCTTTCTTCACCTTTACTGTGTTTGTTTGAAAAAGGTAGACTTAATCAAGCCAAGGGGGATGAATGAATTAGAGTGAACTGGCAACTCAACCTCAACTCCTTCGAGTTTCCGGAACAGGCTAGGTTGGAAGAGAACAAACGATGTCGAGTCAAGCCTTCCCTTAAGAGAGGAGAGTGTATTGTAAGAAGGATAGCCTACTTCTGTCTTCCCTAAGAAAGAGTATTGTAAGAGAAGGGTAACCTTCTTCTGTCTTCCCTACTAATAAAGAATATTAATTGTAAAAGGATAACCTATGATATGAACCAAGAGACATCAATCATACAATATGCTTCAATGAAGATGTGAAGAAAAGGTTGTCAAAATTATCAAAAGATGTTTCAATTCATGCTACATTGAAGAAGAATAAAGTTTGATTGTTGTAAATTTTGGGTGGGTTATAATTTAGAGTAACTTAGAGTTATTGTATTTTAAGACTTTTTATTTAATTTCGGTTCCATTTACATAATGGCTAATTATGGTCATAAAGTGTGAATGTAACAACTTTTGGAATGCCTTTAATAGTTTCATTTTGAGGCTATATAAAGCCATGTATGTTGTATTTGTAAGGAAGACTTGGAAAATACATATAAAAGAAGCATTTGTGCTCTTCTTTAGCCAATGGCTAAGTTTCTTTGCAATTCTATGTAGTTTAGATTGCATGTAGAATCATTCAAGCTCGACATGATCAATCTTGCTTGTGGAGTGATTCGAATCTCAAACAAGTGTTCTTGCGTTGAGATATTTGATCAACAAGAATCATTGAAGCTAGACATGATCGATTTTTGCTTCTGGAGTGATTCGAATCTCAAACAAAGTGTTCTTGGCTTGAGATATTCGATCAATAAGGTAATCCGAATCTTATTCCCCTTGTATTGATTCCTTATCTTATCAACCTACTTCTGTCTTCCCTAAGAGAACTACCAAGAGAAAGAACTACTGGGAGAAAGAACTACAAGAACTACTAGAACTAATACTTAATTTATAGTATATACTAATAATTAGTATCTATAGATAACTAATACCATGTCCCCTTAATACTCTATTTCTTCTCTTCTTTTTCTTGTCTTGTTCTTGTCTTTCTCCTCTCTCTGCTGCCTACTTCCTCTTTCACCTTTTCCGGTAAGGTAAGACGAAACAAGATTCATTCTTTAACTAATCCTACTACTCTTTCCTCTGCCTACTCCTTACTTCTACTCTCCTTACTCCTACTCTACTTACTTTACTCCTTTTGTCTAGAAGAAGCTGATGAACCTGCCCCTACTATCTATTAGCATTAATTCCTTCCCTTCCCCTTTCTTTATTAATGTACCTTGCCTTGCCCTTGCTTTCTTAATGTACCTTCCTTCCCTCTCCTCTCTCCTTTACTGTCTCGTTGCTTCGCGCCTCTTGCTTCTCGTGGAGCTGCTTCCTACTTCGCACCTTACTTTCTTGCTCTTTCTTTCTCATTATCTGTACGTAACCTTTCTTTGACTTTGCCGATATTCCCTATTTCTTCCTTCAACCCCAGTAACCGAAAGACTCAACTCAAGATCAATTCGATTTTACGGTAAGGGATATTATATTAAATTAGCAGCTTTGAAAGACCTGACCCAATATGACCTTGCTTTACTTTATTTCTGGAGGTCAAAGTGTCTCTTCTCTTCTTGTTCTCTTCTCTTTCCTTTCCCTCTTCTCGTACTTTGCTGGCTCCTTAACTACTGTCCTTCACTCACCGAACGAGATCTGATCTCTCTCATTTCACTCTAAAGCAGCTGAGCTCCGTAACCTGTATTCCCTTGCCTGAACTAGGGAGAGTATGTAAACGAATCAACTGAAAGAGAAATCCTCTTCTTACCTTACTTACCCTTATGATTAATGATCCTGGCCCTTTCAGTTATGTTACCTTATTCATTCAATCTGGAACAGAACCTACTTGTTATCTTTTTCTTTTTCTTCTTCTTCCGGTTGTTAGGAAGTAGTAGTCAAGTCGAAACAAGGGCAACACCTCTTCTCCCCTCCCTATTTTTGAGGCCAGTTCACTCAAACATAAGGTAAAACATATTCTTTCTCCTGAACAGTCAGGAAAGACGAAACATTAATTATCGTTCACAGTCAGGAAAGACTAAAGATTCATGAGAGTTTCCAGAATATGCTGGCTTTCTTGCTTGCTTGGTTGGAAGGAACTGGCAGGCAAGCAGACTGAACTCAAGATTCATTCGACTTTCTTTACAGTTAAAGAAGATAGGAAGCATTCTCCTTAACTCCTCTCCCTTTGGTCGAGCTTTTTCACTCCTTTCTTGCTTGCTTTCACTCCTTCACCTCTACACCTCAGTTTCCCAATTTCATTTCCTGCCCCTATTGATTCTTTCACCTATTCATTGTCGGAAGGAAAGTCGAAACTCAACAAGATGCATTCTCCCCTCTTTCACCTATTTCTTCAAAGACTGTAAACTAAGACTGAACGTCAACTCGAGATTAAAGTTCTCTCCCGCCTGAACCTATTTATGAATGAACTGATCTTTCTTGAACTTACTCTCCTGTAAGAAGGATGAATTCTACTGCACTCCCAGATTTAACTGTAAGAAACAAGGTCAAGCTATTCATTGTCGGTCTCTTTCTCTTCTCTTTTCTTGAACAGTAAACTCATGAATCTTCTTTCACTCCTCTCCCTATTTATTCCTTACTGAACAAGGTAAAGCATATATATATATTCTCTCCTTCACCTTCTTTCAGTCATTCTCCTTTTCACCTATTTGATTTATTCTTTCACTGATCTTTTCTTTCACTCAGTCTGTTCTGTGTGCTCCTTATTCTCTAAATTGAGTTTTTCTTCTTTCTTTCTCTTTGAACTGTAAACTAAGAAAATGAAAGATCAATCTCCTGTAAAGACTAAAGATTGATTCGAGTTTACTCCTTCATTGGATCCGTAAGAAAGAAAAGAAGAAGAAGAAACCTGAACCTCGGCTTGGCTCCTCTCCCTATTGGTTGGTCTCGTTGCTTTGCCCCTCTTTATTCATTCTTGAACTCGGTAAATAGAATGGGTGGTGTTTGGTTCTTGATCCTTCCCCGATATGACCTAAGCTACTGAACTCAATCACCTAAAAGAAAGAGAAGCTATTGAACCTGAACCTGACAAGAAAGAGAATGAAAGAAAGAAAGAGAAGCTCATCAACCTTAATTTTCTTCTTCTGCCTAAACTTTACAGTGGAGTAAACGAAGAAAATGAAAGAGAAGCGACGTAACCCATATTACCTGAGCTACTGAACCTGAACCTGATTTCACAAGGTAAATTAAAAGGGGAAATACTTCGGATTCATGAGACTGAACTACTTCGAAAACCAGATTTCACTCTGTCTTAGCCGAGCCTAGCTTTAGCTTTCTTTTATTCCCTTCTTTCTTTGATTAAGGAAGTCAAGAGTCAACTCAAGAGGAATTATCCTGCCCCTCTCCCTCCCGGTCGAGTTGTTTCACCCCTCTCCCTTTGGTCTCACGTCTTCGACCCTGGCCGGCCTATTGATTCATTCTTCTTTCTTCCTCTTTGTTGTTACGTTAAAGCTATTTGTTTGAAGAACCTGAACCGCACCGTACGTAACCTGACTGATTGAAGTAGGTCTGTTCTCTTTGCTTGCTCCTGACCCTACATTGTACTTACCTTACTTCTTTTCTTTTAGTCTTGAGAGAAATAGACTGGCTGTATGATTAGTGGCTCATTCACCTTTTCCTATCCTTGAACTGTAAAGCAGAAAGAAAGAGTGATTTTCCTTCACTCAATCACTTGTCTTTTCTTGACCTCAACTACTCGGTAACTAACTAGGTCTTTCTTTTCTTTCATCTTCTGTCTGTCCTGTCCTTTCTTTCCGGTCGGTCTGTCTCTAATCTGTTCGGTGGAATCAATGAATTAGCTAGCTAGCATCTTTAGAGTTGAGGAGCTACTCTCCTTACTCCTGGCCTGGCCCGATATGCCCTGAGTGAGCTACTAAACTGGCAGTCAAGCCGAAAGAAGATAGTGGATGCATTCTCCTTTAGCTGATTGAACGAGGTAAAGCTATTTTAGGTCTCTGTCTCTTCTCTGGCTGAATCCTTACCTTAATTCTTTCTTGTTGTTCTTGCTTGTTCATTATTCTATCTTTAGACTCGGGGTAATGTGTAAATGGACTAGGTGTGTGGTTTCTCTTCTGTCCTTCCTTTCTTTCCTTTAAGTCTGTCTCGTTGAGCTAAGCTACTTACTCCCCCTCTCTCTCCTCTACACCCTATTCAGTCAAAGAGGCGGAGGCAGGTCAGTGGTTGGTTGCCTCGAGAGCTCCTTTCCCTTAAGGTAAAGCTGCTTCGCTCCTTCACCTCCCCTGTGGGTAAAGGGGCTTCGCTCATGAACCGTAACCAGAGATTGAACTTGAAAGATAGATTAGCTGATGAACCTGAACCGGAACAACCTAGTTACTGTGTTTGTTTAGATAAAGAAGAGAGTCAATTCCTTGCATCTAGCTCCTGTCCTGCTCCCGCTCCTCTCCTTGTTACAATTAGAACTAGTTAGAAGAAGAAGAGAATGTATTGTATGTAAAGAAAGAGTAAGTAAGTAAAGCCTTCCCTGTCGAAAGAAAGAAAGAGAGATAACTAATACTCTGTCTGTCCCCCTTACCTAGTAGGATATTGATTCCCTGACCGACTCAAGTAAAGAGGAAAGAAGATCGTTTACGGGACAGGCTAAGGAAGGCTAGGCTAGGCTGGCTTTCACTCCTTGCTTGCTTGCTGGGTGTTGGAAGGAAGGAACAGGAACAGGCAGGCACTCACCTAAAGATGAATTATCGTTCACAGTCAGGAAAGACGAAAGCAAGAATGAGAGAGAGAGTTTGTTTACAGTAGGGGAGAGGAAGAGATAGTTGTTCAACCTCAACAGTCAATCTCGACTCCTTATGAGAGTTTAGGGGACCGGCAGGACTATTACTGATGGATCCTTTCTTGCTTGCTGGGTTGTAAGGAACTTGCTTGCTTGCCTGCTTGCCTGAGAGAGACCAGGAAGGACAGAGTCAGTAAAGAAGCTAGCTCCTTAACTTAAAGAATGTATTATATGTAAAGAAAGAGTAAGTTAAGCCTTCCCTGTCGAAAGAGAGAGAACAGGAAGGACAGAGTCAGTCCAGAAGCTAGCTCCTTAAAGAGAATGTAGTATTGTAAGAAGGATAACCTCCTTCTGTCTTCCTTAAGAAAGAATTAATTGTAAGAAGGAGAACCTCCTTCCCCCCTCCCTAAGAGAGATAACTAATAATTAGTATCTATAGATAACTCCCTATTCCCCTAATACTCTATTTCTTCTTTCACTGACGTGGGTTGAACTAGGTAAAAAAGCTAGAATCAGAACCTGTTGTGAAAGAAAGAAGGGAGAGGTTTGAGACTGAACAGTAAGTCAAGAAAGAGAAAGAACAGGAAGAGAGGCTCCTTTCCCTGTCGGTAAAGCTGCTTCGCTCCTTCACCTCCCCTTAAGGTTTCATTGCTTCGCTCCTGAACCTTCTTCTTTCATTCTTGAATTAAGGAAGGAAAGACTCTCGACTCCTTTTCACTACAGCTCCTTCACCTCCCCTTAAGGTTTCATTGCTTCGCTCCTTCACCTATTTATTCTTGAACAGTAAACACTCCTTATTCATTCGACTCAACCCAACCTCAAACCTTTGACTGATTGAGCGAGAGAAAGACTATTCTTGAACTTGGTAAAGCTCCTTCAGCTCTAAACTGCTTGGTTCTTGATCCTGAACCTGCCCCGATATTCCCTGAACTTGCCAGGAGAGTCCATTCATTCAATCCTGTAACCGAAGAGAAAGAAAGATTTGCTCATGAGTCGATATTCCCTTGCCTTGGAGAACTAGGCAAAGCTGCTTCGCTCCGTAACCTATATGACCTTCTTCCCTTATTTGAGGTAAAGCTAGAATAGAAAGAAGAACCTTTCTTTAGCAAGAGAAGATGAAACTAAACAAACTGAACTTCGTAACCTGTCTGTCCCTTCTTTCAAAGAAGAATCAAGATTTCCTTCACCTCTCTCTACAGTATTCCCTGAGCTTTCCAGTCTAGTAAATCAAGGAGATGACTGAGACGAAAGAGAAACCCAGGCCGATTCTTCTTTCACTCACTCGGTAAAGCTATGAGACTGAACGAAGAGGAAGCAAGACAAAAGATTAATTAGACTGAACTACTGAACGAACGACGATATTCCCTATTTAGTTATTCACAAGGTCAAGCTGCTTGCTTCGCCCCTCTCCTCTTCTCGTCGAGCGACTTCTCCCCTCTTCTCCTTTCACTACTTGGTTCGTTCTCCTACCTGAACTCCTTTTACTATTTCTTCTTGATCCTATTTATTCAACCACAGTAAACAAGGAAAACTCATGAACCTACCTGATGTAACTCCTTTTTCCTATTAATTTCTTCTTTAGGGTCTCTTTTCTTTTCTTTGATTCATTCTACTTGAAAGACGAAACCAAATGAAAGAAGGATTTGCTCATCAACCTTTGACTGATGAAACTCTAAACAAAGACTCCTCAACCGAACCAACCCCTGCCCTTCCCTCGTCTTCGCTCCTGAACCTTCAAACACTCCTCTCCCGTAAGGTCTCACGGCTTTGCTCAATCACTTCTCGGTTGAACTCCTTTGTTCGCTCCTGAACTGTAAGTAAGTGAAGATTGCAGGAAGACAAGATTCATGATCCTTTTGACTGCTCTTCGTAAACTATCTCTTTCCTTGCTTTCTTGAACTCCTTCCCCATAAGTAAGTAAAGGGAAAAACTCCTATTGTTATTGATTCTTTTATAGTGCTAGTAAAGAAGAAGAAGAAGAAGAAAGCTAAACCCTTACTCTTTCTCTTTGCCTCTATTTCTCTAGTGTTTGAAAGAGAAGAAGCTGTCCTGTCACGCTTACTTATTCTTAGACTCTATTAATGCATTTTCCTTAACCTTTCTGACTTCTACTTCTTTTGTTGTTGAGTCAGTTAATTCAATCTATAACCTAGTAACCGTGGTATCTATCATTGGTTCTTGATCCTGAAGAGTGGATATGTCCAGTTGTGAATCTATTCTAAACGTAAGACTGAAGGAAAGCAGCTTTAAACTCTCTAACTGTAAGATGAACCGAAAGAAGAAAGGAAGACGACTGGTAACTGTAAGACGAAACTCTTTCTGACTGAGAGTATGAAAAGAAGGATCTGTTGCTTCACCTATTCCTGATTGACTAAATGAACTCCTCTCACTAGCTACTTACCAATTCTTCCTTCTTTGTAATACTTATATTATTCTATTATCTATCAGATACTTACTCTATTCTATTAGCTGTCAGATACTGAGTCTGTTCTATTAGCTTTCAGATACTTATTCTATTCCAGTGGCTTACCTATACTTATTCTATTCTAGTGGCTTACCTATACTTATTCTATTAGCTTATCTATACTGGAACGAACAACCAACCCTTTCTCCTTCCGTCTTTGACTGAACTCTTATACTCTCTTTCTCTGGTAAAGTAGCTGCTAATTAATGGCCTTGCAAACTGAAGGGTTGAACTAATTAAGTTTCGGTACGGCCTCTTCTCTATATGTTTGTTTCTAGTTTATTATATTTTTTGTAAAGTGTATTATTTGTTGAGAGTGAGTCTGTCCTGTCTTCTCTTTTCTTTCTTTACCGGTATTTACGGCTAAATGTTTGTTAATGTAATGGCTCTGTAAGTAACTCTTTTCTTTTCTTTTCTTTTCCTTCACCATGTTTGTATGTTATGTAACTAAGCTAAGCGTAAGTTCAGTTCCTTCCCCTCCTTTGTCGGTTTCATTGCAGGCAGAGCGCTCCTTTCCCTCCCCTTAAGGTAAAGCAGCTTCGCTCCTTGCCCGTAACCTATTCTCTTGATAAAGCCGCTGCTAATTCATTAACTCTTGAACTGTAAACTCTGTCTGAGTCTGGACTTCCTCTTCTGTCCTTTACTCTTAATTCCTAACTATTATACTCGACCTCTACTCTACTGTTAAACTGTTGTCTTTTACTTCATTCACTTATACTCGCTAAACTCCTACTCCTCCTGCTAATTCTTATACTGTACTGCTGCTTCCTACTCCTACTCTGACTCCTACTCTTAATTCTGATACTCTACTCTACTGCTAAAGAGTAGTCTTTTACTGAACTTCTACTATACTGGTAAACTCTTACTCCTAATTCTCTTATACTCTACTGCTAAACTTCAGTTTTTTCTTTACTTCACTTCTATGTACTCTATCTATTGGTTGGTAAACTCCTACCTATTCTGACTCCTAATTATTCTACTCTACTGGTAACCTCGTATTCCTTTCTTTAACTTATAACTCTTATTCCTCTAATTCTTATATTGTAGCGGTAACTTCTTATTCCTACTGTCTGTCTCCTGGTAACTTCTAATTCCTAATTCTTGTCTGCTACTACTCTGTACTGGTAAACTCGTATTCCTTTCCTAATTCAGATACTGTCTGTCTACTGGCTGCTAATTGATATAATGTTTCTTTCACTGGTGTAAGTAGTATTTATTATTGAGTAGTATGGATTCTTTCCCCTTTCTTTCCCTCTGTCTGTAAGATGACTGTTGAAACTCTTTCTTCTTTGAGAAGTTAATCCGAGACAACTTCTTCCTTAGATTAAATGAGGGTATTCGTTACAAGATTAATTCTCCTGATTGAAGTAGGTGTAAAGCTGCTTCTTTTCTTTACGTTTGTGAGCCTAACTTTATGATCCTAACCAAAACTACTACATGATTTGTTACTTACTCTTTTCTGTTCCGTCACTACTTTCTGTTTGATCCTAAACTCTTACTCTTTCAACTAGTAAACTAGTGATCCTAAACTCCTCCTGTTTTTTGCTGTTAAACTAGTATCTGATCTGTCACTCCTATTGTTTATGCTCCTGACCTAATTCTCGCTCAGTACTATTCGCTATTAAACTACTTTATGATCCCTCACTCATCTCCCTTCGGTCTCACCCTTTGGTCGAGCTGTTTCACTCCTACTCTTTATACTGGTAAACTAGTCTATGATCCCTCACTCCTCTCCCTTTGGTCGAGCTGTTTCACTCCTACTGTTTATCCTGTTAAAGTTGTTTCTGATCCTGACCTCCTACTCGCTGTTAAACTAGTTAGTCTATGATCCTTCACTCTTACTGTGTTCTGCTCCTGACCTAATGATCTTGACCTCTTTATTGTGTTATGCTGTTAAACTAGTATCTAATCTTGACCTAGTCCTGTTTATGATCCTAACCTAATACTGTTTATGATGCTAAGCTACTAAGGGCACTTCTCCTTTCTTTTGCTTACTTGGTTGGAAGGATCAAGTCAAGCCATAAAGCTAGCTACAGAACTGAACTTCAAACTCTTCCACTTCCTACTGCCATGTAAGAACTTACTACTTTCTGCCTCTACTTTAACTTCCTCCTGGCTGGCTGTACTGTAATGGAAGAACTAACTACTGCACTCACTACTTGGACTTCTTCCCTCCTTTTCCTACTTCCATTCTGCATTACCTTTCTGTTTGTGTACTGATTAATAAACTCTATTGATTCATTCCCTGCGGTGAACCTCTATATGTTCCTACTGTCTGTCCTTCTTCTCTGTCTGTATGTTATTGTACTTCCTATCTGTATGTTAGTTGGTACTGGATTTCCTTCTCTGTATGTTAGTTGGTACTGGATTTCCTTCTTCTCTGTCTGTCTGTCTGTTCGTCTGTATGTTACTACTGTCCTTGCTGTCTGTATGTTAGTTCGTACTGGATTGGCTTCTTCTCTGTCTGTATGTTACTACTGTCCTTGCTGTCTGTATGTTAGTTCGTACTGGATTGACTTCTTCTCTGTCTATATGTTACTACTGTCCTTGCTGTATGTATGTTAGTTCGTACTGGATGTACTTCCTTGCAGTCCTCTAAGTAACCTGAGAGGAGAACAACATTTCTATTACAGAAGGGTAAAGTCCTCCCCTTTAAGGAGAACAACAAGGTGTTACATTACAGAAAGGCTGTAAAGTCCTCCCCTCTCAAAGGAACAAGACGGTTACATTATAGGAAGGTGGTAAAGTCCTCCCCTTTAAGGAGAACAACAGGGTTATATTACGGAAGGGCGGTAAACTCCTCTCTTTTAAGGAGAACAACAGGGTTACATTACGAAAAGGTGGTCAAGTGATCTCCTCTGAGGAAGGGAAGAGGAAGCAAGACAAGAACAACAAGATTATTACATTCCCGGAAAGAAGGTCAAGATCAAGCTTATGAACTTCTAGAGCACACACAACAACAGGAACAAGAGAAACAACAAGATAATTACATTAGAGGAAGGAAGTTCCATTCTTCGCTTCTAAGTCACTTCTATGAGAACCAAGCTAACAACATTAATTACATACAAGAAGGGGTGTACGGCTTACCTGACGTCTCAAGAAAGCAAGCAGCAGGCAGCACTAACAATATATATTCCTTACGGGAAGGAAGCGGTAAAGCTTACCCCTAGTCTAAAGCAATACAACTACATTTACATTAGAGGAAACAAGGTCAAGCTCTAGCTAGTCTAGAACAACAACAAGTTACATTATGGCAAGGAAGGTAAAGTTACTCCCCTTTAGAAGCCAACAACTACAACTACATTTACATTAAGGAAAGGAAGGTAAAGCTACTCCCTTCTCTCTAAGTCTAACAACAACAACAATTTACATTACGGAGGAGGAAGGTAAAGCTACTCCCCTAACGTCTAACTCTAACTCTAACAATAACTCTAACTCTAACAATAACTCTAACTCTAACAACAAATGGAAATACAATAAAGCAATATTGATATATCTTCCCGGACCACTTACGATATTTCTTTATTCAAATTTGATTGAAAAGAGACTAAAATATTGATGAATTAGAGTTGGTTGTCAGACTCTTTTTCAAGTGTTCTTGTTCCAGTGTTTTTTGTTGAAGTAACTGCCGAACGAATAGTGTTTGGGTTTGGTTGGTTTGTTTGTTTGTTTCAAGACTCAGTAGAAAAGCTTAAACAAGAGAGGATGCGTGCGTGAACTTCCTCTTTTCCCTGCTCACTAACTCTTTCCCCTTCCTTCCCCGTAACTGGATTGAATTAGTTAGTTAGTTAGTTAGTTAGTATTCTTTGCTGTTTGTTTGCTTTAGCTTTAACTGTTAAAGGATTCCTTCCTTAAAGCTTGATATTAGTTATTCGTTGCTTCTTAGTCTGGTTGGTCTGGCTGCTTCGCACCTCAGCTTTGGTTTTGTCTGTCTCAACTTCCTTCACGGTCTTTCCGTAACCTAGTTTCTTCATAGATTAGGACTATACTAACTCCTCTCCCTTGTCGTTAAAAGAAAGGAGTGATAGAGAGTGTGGTTGTTGGCTGGCTTCTTGACTTCTTTTCGCTTAAGAAGACTAAAAAGTAAGTAAGCGTAAACTCTGACTGAATGATTAGTAGACTCAAGAAAGAACTCTTTGCCTTTGTCCTTTCCCTTTGTCCGGAACTGTTGTAAGAAGGTCAAGCTACTAGTCTTTATTAGAGGAACCTCTTCAATGGCCATTTAACTACTCGAGAACAAGAGAAAGCTGTTTTCAGGTCTCAATACCCATATTTCTATGATTCTGCAATCCTGAGGCTCTACAGTGAGCTCTCGTTGGTTCCTTCTACTTACACTGAAGAGGAAGTGAAGCTACGCTCATTCATGATCCTATCCGTTCACAAGTAAACACTAGATAGACTCCTTGATTCATTCTCCTTAACTACTTCACTTGATTAGAAGGAAGTGTCTTTGCTCGGATTCCGAGTTAGCCGGTAACCAACCTTTGGCTTATTCTCTGAATCTTTACTGTAGAGACGGAAAGCAAAGTAAGGATTAATCACACTTTCCAAGAAAGATAGATACTACTTACTCTCTTTCCGAACAAGAACAAAGTAAAGAACCAAAGACTACTCTGCTCTTCCTGCCCACCTCTCTAGAACTACAACAAGGGTAACTGCTTCACTCTCTCACGAGCTACTGCATTCATTGAATCTGAAAGCTCTACTATTCATTCCTCTATTGCTGGAACCTTAATACTCTTCTGGCGTCTAGTCTATTACCTGAGGAGTATCTATTGTATCTTGTTACCTGATTAGTATCTTGTTACCTTTTGAGTATATGGGTACCTGATGAGTATCTATTGTATCTTGTTACCTTTAGAGTATCTGGTTACCTGAGGAGTATGTATATTGTTTGTTACCCTTCGAGTATGTATCTTGTTTGTTCCCTTTCTTTTCTAGTATATGGAGAAAGGAAAGATTGACTAAAGCTTTCCATTAAACCTAAAGACCAAGTAAAGACAAAAGCCAAAGAGTTGACTGTCTTACTTACTCTTACTGTCTTTGAATATAAGGAAAGAGGGTTCCGCGCTAGCTATCCTATTTATCTATCTCTCTATTCTTCTCTTGATTGATGATTAATTAACTTGCATCTGAACGCCTTATGCTTTCTTTCCAGTCTTTGTTCAAGTAAGGTAGACAGATTAAAGCTTCATTCACCTTTTCCCTAACTCTGTAAATGTACTAGATGTTAGTTTATGAACTTAACTAATTATTCCTGAAGCAAGAGAAGATTCAATCACCTGTACTGTATGTCATTTACAGTTAAAGACTAGTAGGAAAGACTGAAGCAACTACTTATTGATTCAATCCTCAAACAAGAGAGAAGACAAGAAGGAGGTAGACTAAAGGACAATTAATTCATTTCCCTTCTTATTCTTCTACTCAATAGGTAAATAGAATAGAAAGAGTAGTTTATGGACGTAGGGAAGAAGTAGGTAAACTATTGATACTGATACTCAAAGGAAAGACTACTAAAGCAATCTAGCCAGCTAGAGAGTTTACTGTCTTTGAAAGACTAACTAAGGAACCCTTCACTACTGAGCCGTAATCAATATTATTACGTGAGATTGAAGAATAGAAAGCATTTCTTACCAGAGACCTTATTTAGACTCTTTTCTATTACTTGATTAAAGACTAACTAACGGTAATGCTACATTTTTCCTATATTGGCCCTACCTTATATGTGTAGGATCCGTTGAATTTCAAGTAGTCAGTTTCACCAATAAGATACGAAGACTTACTTCCCATTTGGAATTGCACAAAAAAGACTATTTATCTCAAAGAGGTCTACGTCAAATTCTCGGAAAACGCCAACGATTACTTTCTTCTTATTTATCAAAGATAATGCGTTATACAGAAGTAATTAATCAATTGGATATTCGGGAGGGGAGTCAAAAACTCAGTAATTTGAAAAGTCATTTTGCATTATTTGATTTATTAGATTTGACCTTTTATTCACTTGCATTTTCAGCAATTCATGGAAAGCGGAATCGAGGAAAAACTGATCAATGGACCAGCTACAAGAAAAGACCTCATGATAGTCAATATGGGACCTCACCACCCATCAATGCACGGTGTTCTTCGACTCATCCTTACTTTCGATGGTTCAGGTGTTATTGACTGTGAACCAATATTGGGTTATTTACTTACACAGAGGGATGCAACAAATTGTAGAAAACCGAACCAATTATACAATATCTACCTTATGTAACACCTTGGGATTATTTAGCTACTATCTTTACAGAAGCAATAACTGTAAATGGTCAAGAACTCTTGGGAAATATTCAAGTACCTAAAAGAAAGAGCCAATCAGAGTAATTAATTATGTTGGAATTGAGTCGTATAGCTTCTCATCTGTTGTGGCTTGGCCTTTTTATGGCGGATATTGGCGCACAGACTACCTTCTTCTATATTTGCAGAGAAAGAGAATTAGTATATGATCCATTCAAAGTAGCCACCGGTATGAGAAGAGAATGATGCATAATGATTTTGGTATCGGGGGAGTCCCGGTCTACCTCATGGATGGATAGATAAATGTTTGGATATATGCGATTCCTTTTTTACCGCCCTTGCTGAATATCAAACACTTATTACACAAAATCCTAGTAAGAACGAGTTGAGGGAGTAGCCATTCTTTTCGCAGAAGAGGTAATCCATTGGGGCAGGACCAATGCTCCGAGCTTCCAGAATACCATGGGATCTTCGTCAAGTTCATCATCTTGAGTCTTATGACGAATTTGATTGGGAAGTTACAGTGAATGAAGGGAGAGAGAGGAAACTCATTAGCTGCTTTACTGTGAATAAAAATAGGGTACGGAGAGAAACTCCTTTAACGAGTTCCATCTGTCTCATTCATAAGGAAAGGAGTGTTTACCTCCAAGTCAAAGAATTAGCTAGCGGCTTGACCTTCTTTACAGTTCATGTTTGAATAACTACAATAATAGAACAATAAGTCTCATTCTTCTTGCTTGAATTGAGTCTTGAGTTCTTGAGTGTTGACAGTGAAAGAAGGGAAGGTAATAAAGGGGAATATCGGTTCAGGAGAGAAGCAGCTTTACCGCCGGTCGAGTGAAAGAATAGTCTTTGAATAATCACTCAACATAACAATAACAAAACAAGCAGTTCAGGATAATGCAGCTTAAGTTCAGTCTTAGTTTACGTTTACAGTTAAAGAAGGAACAGGAGAAGGAATCTTTCTTACAGGAGGGAGTTAAAGAAGGTGAAGGGGCAGGTTCATAAGTTTACAGTTCAATCCGGTCAGTCAGGTAATATCCTCAAAGAGTAGAAGAATCCTACTGCTGCTTTACCTCGTAAAAGAAGAATAGTAGTTAGTCCACGGAAGGTTGAGTCTCATGAATAAGGAGTGGTTACAGTCCCATCAAGGGCAGGGAGAGTAAATTCTTCATTAGCTGCTTGCTTGACCAGAGAAGAGAGTAAAAGAGTTGTTACATCAGGGAAAGAACAGAGAAAGACAAGTAGTCCCTTGTTTACAGTTCAAGAAGGATTTCATATCCGAGAATGAATGTTGAGGTTTGACTTCCTAATTACCGAGTGAAAGAGTGAAAGAAGGAATAAATAGCTTCAGTAGTTTAGGGACTAGAGGGGAAGGAAGGAGTTTACCAGTTACATCCGGGAAGGAATAGAGGTTCTCAGGGGCGAAGACCTGAGACCCGTAGGGCGAAGAGGCGAAGACACTTGTAGAGGTGAAGGGGAAGGTTCATTAGTAAGTAGGGAAGGGAGAGGATCAAGATCAGTTAAAGAATTCATCTTTATTACAGGAGAGGAATAGATTGAAGAATCCTCGGAGAGTGCCACGGCCAAACAAACATCATCCCAGAAGCGAATCCGCTTACCATCTGTTTACTGTTCGTGTTTGAAGGGAAAGAACCATAACTGAATTCAAGTCATAGAGTAGAGGTTCAAGGGCAGGTGAAACAGCTTCTCTTTCCTTTTCAGAGTATTCGGGTTTACAGTTGAAGAAATAAGAACAGAACAAACAGAATAAGGAGTGAAAGAAGAAATAGTTACGGAGTGAGGTTCGTAAACTAACTCTCTCTCATTCATCTGGAGTTCAGTCTTAGTTTACTGTTAAAAAGAAGAAATAGGTGAAAGAAAGATCTCTCTCATATGCTTTACCGAATTCAAGAAAGAAATAGTCAAAAGGTACGAAGCTTGACCTGATGATCCTCCTATTTACCTCCTCCTCGTAAACTAACTCTTTCTCACTCATCTTCAGTTTAGGCTTTCCTTCTCTTGGTTACTGTGTTTGACTAAATAAGAAAAGGGGAAGGTTCTTTCTTATCTTAGCATCCAGCCTATGGGAAAGAGTGAAATCAGTCTCATTCATCCTGCGTTGGGTCTTACAGTGAGTTCAATCAAACAAAGAGCTACTGAACAACCTATTTACCTTGGGTTTGAAGGAAAAGGAGTTCAGTTCTACAACTCGGTAGTCTTTCTTCGCTTACAGTTAGTTCATAAATAGGTAAAGGAGGGAAAGAATGTTAATCAGTAATAAATAGTCCAGGGGTTTATAGTGAATAAATAGGATAAAGGTAATGGAATTCTGACTCCGAAGAGGAGAGGAGCGCAGCAACGAGACCGCGAGGGAGAGGAGTGAAACAGCTCGACCAAAGGGAGAGGAGTTTGTTCAGGAGGAGGAGGTTACCTTGTTCAATCTGTCTAACGAATAAGGAGTTCAGTCTTTTAGTTTACTGTTAAAGAAAGGATCAAGATCAGTTAAAAAGAAGGGGCAGGGTCAGGAGCAAAGAGAACAGATTGAGTAGTAGTAGGAGAATTCATCTTTCTTTGTTTACCGGATCCGAGTAAGTGAAAGAATCCATAGGTTCAGGGCGAGTACATTAGCGGCTTTATTACCGAGTTAAAGAAAGGATCAAGATCAGTTAGTTCCTGAATAAGAAGAAGCAACCAGACTGATAGGTAAAGTAGCTCAGTTCGTAAACTCTCTTTCGTTGAGTCGTGAGTTTCGGTTTTACCTTTGTCTTATGATTTAGAATTGTAAAGGAGCGAAGCAACTCGACTGGAAAGGAGAGGAGCGAAGCAATGAAACCGATAGAGGGAGGAGCGAAGCAGAGGGGCAGGCAGGGTTTCGGTTTCATCTTTCGTTCAGTCTTAGTTTACTGTCTTTGAATAAATAGGAAAAGGAAGAATAGATTCGAGACCAGAAAGGATAAGCTCAGATTCAGGGGAGAAGCCTATTTACAGAGTGTTTGAATAAATAGAAAAAGAAAGAGTAAACGATCTGATATGAATCCAACAACTGATCACTTCCATGTACCCGAACGAGCAATTACAAGAAGCAATACAAAGAAGATTCAAGTATCAAATCAAGAAAATAATGGAGTGGCTGACAATAGAAAGTGATTAGAAGACTTTCCTTTGGTAGTTGAACTACCAATTAAGACAATTTATGAATTGCCTTATATTCTTCAATTTATATTTAATAGCATTTATTAAAAGTTTGTATGAATTGCCTTATATTCTTCAATTTATATTTAATAGCATTTATTAAAAGTTTGTATGAATTGCTTTATATTCTTCAATTAATAGCATTTATTAGCATTTATTAGTGGTTGGTGGCTGAACTTTATTTTGTTAGGGTTATCTTTTGGCCTATTTAAAAGCATGTAATACTCATGTTTGAGAGATTTTGTTGAATACAGAAAAAAACCTTTGTGTTTTCTTGATAACCTTTTGGTGTTATTCTTTTTCAAACCTTGCTTTAGGTCTGATGTTTAAACCGATTCATTGAATTAGTTTTGATCAAGCTAATTCTGGAGTGAATTGTCTTGGTATCTAAGAGTGACCATCATAGATTCCAAGTTCGATCTAAGAGTCATTCATCTTCTAACCAGCTCTTGGTTGGAATCAATTCGTTAAGTTAGCTTTCTCTGTGAGCGTTTTGCAAGGATTCTAGAAGGACCTCTAGCTTTGCAAATTCCAGCATTGTAGGCGCTTATCAGAGTGTGTTAATAAAAAAGTTATGGTGATAAGGAATGGTATACTTGATTCAACTGATGAATGTGAGGATCATGATTCACAACTTGTGGAAGAAATCGCAGCATATGATGATGAGTATGTTGAAGAATGTAATTCCATATCTTTGATCACAAGAAGGGTTGATATGATAAGGAAATCAACTACAAGGACAGTAAGATTCGGATTACCTTGTAGATCGAATATCTCAAGCCAAGAACACTTTGTTTGAGATTCGAATCACTCCAGAAGCAAGATCGATCATGTCTAGCTTCAATGATTCTTGTTGATCAAATATCTCAAACACTTGTTTGAGATTCGAATCACTCCACAAGCAAGATTGATCATGTCGAGCTTGAATGATTCTACATGCAATCTAAACTACATAGAATTGCAAAGAAACTTAGTCATTGGCTAAAGAAAGCACAAATGCTTCTTTTACTATATTTTCCAAGTCTGCTTAAAAATACAACATACATGGCTTTATATAGCCTCAAAATGAAACTATTAAAGACATTCCAAAAGTTGTAACATTCACACTTTATGACCATAATTAGCCATTATGTAAATGTAACCGAAATTAAATAAAATGTCTTAAAATACAATAACTCTAAATTATAACCCACCCAAAATTTACAACAATCAAAATTTATTCTTCTTCAATGTAGCATGAATTGAAACATCTTTTGATAATTTTGACAACCTTTTCTTCACATCTTCATTGAAGCATATTGTATGATTGATGTCTCTTTGTTCATATCAGCATAACAGTACCTTCTTTTCATCACTAAAATTATGACAGTTGAACACCGACTCCACCGTTTTCTCCCATTGAAGGTACTCCTCTGGATCGGTTTTGCCATAAAACTTGGGGAAGTTTTAATTTGATGCTCCCCACGTTACGATCAATTCTATCATCATAAGGAACTCGTTGTTGTAAATTATGATACCTTCTTCCATGGTCTCTCCCTCGCATCAAGCCAGGACCAACCGCATGTGGATTATCCTCATGGTGATCAGAATTGTCGCCTTCATATGTATCGGTTGAGGGCGTAGGTTGTGGAATCCTCTGTCGTGCTTGATTTTGAATCTCCAATCTTCCTATTCGATCAGTCAACTCTTCTATTCCTCGAATTAGTCTTTCCATGGTTCGTTGTTGTGCTTCTCTCAATCGTGCATCAATAATGTTAGTATTGTCGTCTGGATTTTCCATGCTACAAAAGAAAGGTAAAAGAAAAAAAAAAGGACCTCACAAGCGCTCCCTCACGTGTATTCACTCGTAAATGTAGTTCACTCGTGTTTAGCACTCAACACTCGAAGCAATGTGTCACTCCCTTACAAACTCACCCTCACAATTGAGCACACACAAATCACACTCCAAAAAAACAAATTGGGATGTGAGACAAGCTATGTTATAGAGCTAAGTGCAATTCAAAGTGAATAGACAGTACACTCAACACATAAACAAGGGTATTGAAGGAGCAATCCGAATAACGACAAAGAAACGAATTAAAGAAAGAAAATGATTAAGGACTAATTTAGACGTAGTAACATATGAGAGTTACATATAATAATCAAGAGGAAAAAAGAAAGACATTTAACATCATATGCTTTCTTTATTTCAATGGTTTTTTTTTCTTCTGATGGGCAAAATCTAAACAATTTACCAACAAGAAAATTGATTTAGAAGATCTTAAAGAAGAACAAAGTGTTGATAAGATCCAGATCTAACACTTTAAAGAACATAAGAATTTTTTTTTTTTTTTGTTATATATTTTTGTGATAGAACATGAACATTCTACACAAACTGAGAAAAAAAAATTATAAGAAAATTAAAAGAGAGAAGCGCAATGAAACATATATCCGATCGTGAGCCTAAAGCTCTGATACCAAAATGATATGGAAATCAACCCAAGGGAAAGTATGGAACGGATTACCTTGATGATCAAGATCAAGAGTAAAGAAAACTCGTTTCTAAACTCGTGATTCGAATCACTCCACAAGAGGTTTGATCAATACCACTTGAATGACTCTACATGCAAGTTCTAAACACAAGAATTTGCAAAGAAAGTTTAGCTCTCAACAAAGCTAAAATAGAAATTCTATTCTTAATTCCAAAATCTGATGTCTAATCAAAGAAAAGAAGGCTTTATATAGCCTTTACAACCTTAACCTATGTCATACATAACTCCCAAATTAAATGGGCTAGTAAATGAGAAATACCCATAACCTCCATATTTAAATGGCTAGTTAATGGTGGAATATAGTAACCTATGTGGGTTACAATATAACCTTATCTCCTATATTTAAAACTAGTTTAAATATGACAAACAAATAGTTAAACTATAATTAAAATAATGCAAATAATAAAATGTGCTTATTAGTCATCCTTGGACTATTTGATAAATTCAGCGGAGTGCATTTAATTCATCTCTTTCTTGAACCTCAACTTTGCACAACATATAAGGGAGGTCTCCAGCGTCTTCTAGAATTTCCTTTGATGAGCTCACCATAGCTTGAATATAACTGTATAAAGTTTGTTGTAGCTTCTTGGCTCTCGTCCTTGTAATTGGACCTTGAGGTATGAAATTCCTTGGTTGTGGTTCATATCAATAAGTTTTAGAAACTCCATGCCATTAAACCACCTCCATGAGCTTCCCTCACAAGTAGCTCACGTATGGAACAAGATGGTATGCAAAGTTTGCCTTTTCGGAACAAAAATCCATCTAACAACAAGTAATTATCCACAATGAGTCCTTTTTCACAAGATTCAACAAAAGGAGCAAAGAACATGTCATGTTGATACAAATCCTTTATGTGTTCAAAACCCAACAACCTAGCATTCAAAGTATTGAGGAGGACATACCTTCGTGATAAAGCATGTGCAACAATGTTCTCCTTACCTTGTTTATATCTTATGACATAAGGGAATGTTTCAATAAATTCTAACCACTTAGCATGTCGTCTGTTGAGTTTATTTTGTACTCTCAAATGCTTTAAACTTTCATGATCCGTATGAATAATGAACTCCTTAAGCCAAAGATAATGTTGCCAGGTTTGCAATGCACGAACCAAAGCATAAAGCTCTTTGTCATAAGTTGGATACCTCAAAAATGCACCAGTCAACTTCTCGCTAAAGAACATTAAAGGTCTTTGATTTTGCATTAATATAGCACCTATCCCTACTCCACTAGCATCACATTCAATTTTAAAAGTAGACTCAAAATTAGGTAATGCAAGCAAAGGAGTAGAACTCAATTTTTCTTTTAAAGTATTAAAAGCAAGTTCTTGATCTTTTTCCCATATAAAGGATACATTTTTCTTAACAAGTTCATTCAAGGGTGAAGCAATTGTACTAAAATTCTTAATGAACCTACGGTAGAAACTTGCAAGACCATGAAAACTTCTTACCTCACTTACATTTTTAGGTGTAGGCCACTCTTTTATAGCCTTCACTTTCTCCTCATCAACCTCAACACCATTAGATGAAACTACAAACCCAAGAAAGTTAACTTTTTCCATGCAAAAGCTACATTTCTTTAAATTTACACACAAACATTCATTTCTTAAAGTAGTCAAAACATTGCGTACATGGGTAATATGATCATCTAAAGATTTAGAGTAAATAAGGATGTCATCAAAATAAACAATCACAAACTTACCTAAGTATTCTCGTAAGACATGGTTCATTAGTCTCATGAATGTACTAGGTGCATTAGTTAATCCAAAAGGCATAACCAACCATTCATAAAGACCATACTTGGTTTTAAAAGCTGTTTTCCACTCATCCCCAATATGCATGCGAATTTGATGATAACCCGATTTTAAATCAATCTTAGTAAAAAGACTGCATCCATGCAATTCATCAAGCATATCATCTAATCTGGGAATTGGATGCCTATACTTTATAGTTATCTTGTTTATAGCCCTACAATCAACACACATACGCTAAGAACCATCTTTCTTAGGTACAAGAATAACTGGAACAGAACAAGGACTCAATGATACGATCAGGAATCAACTACAAGGGGAATAAGATTCGGATTACCTTGTAGATCGAATATCTCAAGCCAAGAACACTTTGTTTGAGATTCGAATCACTCCAGAAGCAAGATCGATCATGTCTAGCTTCAATGATTCTTGTTGATCAAATATCTCAACGCAAGAACACTTGTTTGAGATTCGAATCACTCCACAAGCAAGATTGATCATGTCGAGCTTGAATGATTCTACATGCAATCTAAACTACATAGAATTGCAAAGAAACTTAGCCATTGACTAAAGAAAAGCACAAATGCTTCTTTTAATATATTTTCCAAGTCCACCTTACAAATACAACATACATGGCTTTATATAGCCTCAAAATGAAACTATTAAAGGCATTTCAAAAGTTGTAACATTCACACTTTATGGCCATAATTAGCCATTATGTAAATGTAACCGAAATTAAATAAAAAGTCTAAAAATACAATAACTCTAAATTACTCTAAATTATAACCCACCCAAAATTTACAACAATCAAACTTTATTCTTCTCCAATGTAGCATGAATTGAAACATCTTTTGATAATTTTGACAACCTTTTCTTCACATCTTCATTGAAGCATATTGTATGATTGATGTCTCTTGGTTCATATCATTCTTCACTTCTTCAAGAGGATTCGTCCTCGAATCTATTTGTGAAACTTTGCTTCAAAAAATAAGTTATGGAAATACGAAGGACCTCACAACACTCTCTCACGAGTATACACTCAAGGAAATTTTAGGACACTCTTTTTACACTCAGTTACACAAATGAAGCTCTTATTCTCACCTCTCAAAATTTTAAATAGAGCAAAGATTGAATTTTGAACTCTGGGTCGATTAAAATCTAAAAAGATGAAAGTAAATAAAAATCAAATTGAAAAAAAGAATGCAAAGGAAACATATATCCGATCTTGAGCCTGAAGCTCTGATACCAAATGATACGATAAGGAATCAACTACAAGGGGAATAAGATTCGTATTACCTTGTAGATCGAATATCTCAAGCCAAGAACACTTTGTTTGAGATTCGAATCACTCCAGAAGCAAGATCGATCATGTCTAGCTTCAATGATTCTTGTTGATCAAATATCTCAAATACTTGTTTGAGATTCGAATCACTCCACAAGCAAGATTGATCATGTCGAGCTTGAATGATTCTACATGCAATCTAAACTACATAGAATTGCAAAGAAACTTAGCCATTGGCTAAAGAAAAGCACAAATGCTCTTTTTAATAAATTTTCCAAGTCTACCTTACAAATACAACATACATGGCTTTATATAGCCTCAAAATAAAACTATTAAAGGCATTTCAAAAGTTGTAACATTCACACTTTATGGCCATAATTAGCCATTATGTAAATGTAACCGAAATTAAATAAAAAGTCTTAAAATACAATAACTCTAAATTACTCTAAATTATAACCCACCCAAAATTTACAACAATCAAACTTTATTCTTCTTCAATGTAGCATGAATTGAAACATCTTTTGATAATTTTGACAACCTTTTCTTCACATCTTCATTGAAGCATATTGTATGATTGATGTCTCTTGGTTCATATCATTCAAACTTTCACGTACATACCCTTTAGCAAGAAGTTCGCTTACTTGCCTTTGTATCTCTTCAGCCTCCTTTGGATTAGTCCTATAAGCTGGTTGGTTTGGAATGGGCGCGCCAGGAATGAAGTCAATCTTGTGTTCAATCCCTCTAAGCGGTGGCAAACTACTAGGCATCTCCTCGGAAAATAAATCTTCAAACTCTTGCAAAAGCAGAACAAAATCACTAGGCAAAGAAGGGTTAAGCATGTTAGTAAAGTAACAAGACCCCTTGCACATAAGTACAAGAATAGTTTGGTTAGAGAGCAAAACATTCCTAGCCTCACTTGATCTAACATACAAGCTTACTGATTTGGCTTTTCTCTCTTTTTTTTCTCTAGGCTGAGTGTTACTGATATGAACCAAAAGACATCAACCCTACAATATCCTTCAATGGAGATGTGAAGAAAAGGTTGTCAAAATTATCAAAAAAGATGTTTCAATTCATGCCACATTGAAGAAGAATGAAGTTTGATTGTTATAAATTTTGGGTGGGTTATAATTTAGAGTAATTTAGAGTTATTGTATTTCATTAATGTAGTTTAAGACTTTTAATTTACTTTAGGTTACAATTACATAATGGTTAATTATTGTCATTAAGTATGAATCTTACAACTCTTGAAATGCCTTTAGTAGTTTCATTTTGAGGCTATATAAAGCCATGTATGTTGTATTTGTAAGTGGACTTGGAAAATATATTAAAAGGAGCATTTGTGCTTTTCTTTAGCCAATGGCTAAGTTTCTTTGCAATTCTATGTAGTTTAGGTTGCATGTAGAATCATTCAAGCTCGACATGATCAATCTTGCTTGTGGAGTGATTCGAATCTCAAACAAGTGTTTGAGATATTTGATCAACAAGAATCATTGAAGCTAGACATGATCGATCTTGCTTCTGGAGTGATTCGAATCTCAAACAAAGTGTTCTTGGCTTGAGATATTCGATCTACAAGGTAATCCGAATCTTATTCCCCTTGTAGTTGATTCCTTATCGTATCATTTGGTATCAGAGCTTCAGGCTCAAGATCGGATATATGTTTCTTTTGCGTTTCTTCTCAATTTTATTTTTATTTATTTTTATCTTTTTAGTTTTGAATCGACCCAGAGTTCAAAATTCAATCTTTGCTCTATTTACAATTTTGAGAGGTGAGAATGAGAGCTTCATTTGTGTAAACGTGTGTAAAAAGAGTGGCCTAAAATTCCTTGAGTGTATACTCGTGAGAGAGTGTTGGGAGGTCCTTTGTATTTCCATAACTTATTTTTTGCAGCAAAGTTTCACAATTAGATTCGAGGACGAATCCTCTTGAAGAAGTAGAGAATGATATGAACCAAAAGACATCAACCCTACAATATCCTTCAATGGAGATGTGAAGAAAAGGTTGTCAAAATTATCAAAAAAGATGTTTCAATTCATGCCACATTGAAGAAGAATGAAGTTTGATTGTTATAAATTTTGGGTGGGTTATAATTTAGAGTAATTTAGAGTTATTGTATTTCATTAATGTAGTTTAAGACTTTTAATTTACTTTAGGTTACAATTACATAATGGTTAATTATTGTCATTAAGTATGAATGTTACAACTCTTGAAATGCCTTTAGTAGTTTCATTTTGAGGCTATATAAAGTCATGTATGTTGTATTTGTAAGTGGACTTGGAAAATATAGTAAAAGAAGCATTTGTGCCTTTTCTTAGCCAATGGCTGAGTTTGTTTGCAATTCTATGTAGTTTAGATTGCATGTAGAATCATTCAAGCTCGACATGATCAATCTTGCTTGTGGAGTGATTCGAATCTCAAACAAGTGTTTGAGATATTTGATCAACAAGAATCATTGAAGCTAGACATGATCGATCTTGCTTCTGGAGTGATTCGAATCTCAAACAAATTGTTCTTGGCTTGAGATATTCGATCTACAAGGTAATCCGAATCTTATTCCCCTTGTAGTTGATTCCTTATCGTATCAGTTACTCTCTTGCTTTTCACTCAAGCTCTTTTTTTCACTTGATTTTTTTTCAATCGCTGCTTTTGCATCAGCCTCTTTGATATGATAAGGAAATCAACTACAAGGGGAATAAGATTCGGATTACTTTGTTGATCGAATATCTCAAGGCAAGAACACTTGATTGAGATTCGAATCACTCCACAAGCAAGATCGATCATGTCTAGCTTGAATGACTCTTGTTGATCAAATATCTCAAACACTTGTTTGAGATTCGAATCACTCCACAAGCAAGATTGATCATGTCGAGCTTGAATGATTCTACATGCAATCTAGACTACATAGAATTGCAAAGAAACTTAGCCATTGGCTAAAGAAAAGCACAAATGCTTCTTTTAATATATTTTCCAAGTCTACCTTACAAATACAACATACATGGCTTTATATAGCCTAAAAAATGAAACTACTAAAGGTATTCCAAAAGTTGTAACATTCCTACTTTATGGCCATAATTAGCCATTATTTAAATGTAACCGAAATTAAATAACAAGTCTTAAAATACAATAACTCTAAATTACTCTAAATTGTAACCCACCCAAAATTTACAACAATCAAACTTCATTCTTCTTCAATGTAGCATGAATTGAAACATCTTTTTGATAATTTTGACAACCTTTTCTTCTTCAATGTAGCATGAATTGAAACATCTTTTTGATAATTTTGACAACCTTTTCTTCACATCTTCATTGAAGTATATTGTATGATTGATGTCTCTTGGTTCATATCACTCTTGCCTTTTCTTTTCAAGTTTGCAATGATCAATAAATACATCTTTTGGAGACAATGGGATAAGAGTAGTTTTTCTACCGTTGTGAGTAAAAGAGTATCGATTTGCATACCCATCATACATTACCCGACGATCAAATTGCCATGGCCTCCCCAGTAGTAAATCTCCAACATGCATAGATACAACATCACATAAAACATCATCAACATATTTTCCAATAGTAAATGAAACAAGAGTTTGTTGAGTTACCCGTACTTCCCCACAATCATTCAACCATTGAAGCTTGTAGGGTCTTGGATGTGGTTGTGTCTTTAAATTAAGTCTTTTGACCAGAATGGAACTCACAACATTGGTGCAACTACCACTATCAATGACAACACTACAAGGTACAGATTGAACAAGACAACGAGTTTGAAACAAGTTCTCTCGTTGGTCTAGGCCATCCTCAATGTGGGTGTTTAGAGCTCGTCGAGTAACCAAAGATATATGTGTAGGGTCCTCTTCACTAAACTCCTCACTCTCATCCGTTTCCTCATTTATGTCGTCATGTGCCTCGTCATCCGTAACAATTTCTCCCTCCTTGATGGTCATAATTCTTGCATTTGGGCAATCTCTACTATAGTGTCCTACCCCTTGACATCTCCAACACTTCAAATCCCTATTTCGAACATTAGACTTTTCTACTTTTTCTTTCCCTGTTCTAGAACTCTCCCCTTTCTCAAATTTAGCTTGAGGCTTTTCATTAATCTCTTGATTTCTATGCTTATAATCAATGTTCTTACTATCCTTTTTCCATGTAGAAGTAGAATTGGGAAAAGTTTTAGAAGAATACCGTTGAGACCTTCGTTGGATTTGCCTCTCGATCTTAATTGCAATGTGCAACAACTCCTCAATATTAGAATAAGGCTGTAAATCAGTCTTGTCTGCAATCTCTGTGTTTAACCCATTAAGAAACCGCGCCATGAGAGCCTCCATGTCCTCATCGAGTTCAAGTCGATCCATCAATGTATCCATCTCCTTGTAGTAATCCTCCACAGATTTACGTCCTTGTTTCAATGCTTGAAGCTTTTGCGCCATGTCCCGTTGAAAATATTGTGGAACAAAACGCTTCCTGATGGACTCTTTGAACTCGACCCATGAATCAATTGGTGCTTCAAGATTTCTTCTCCTACTTGACATCAATTTATCCCACCAAATTTGAGCATATTGTTTGAATTGAGCAATGCATAACAGTACCTTCTTTTCAAAATGATATGGAAATAAACCCAAGGGAAAGTATGGAACGGATTACCTTGATGATCAAGATCAAGAGTAAAAAAAACTCGTTTCTAAACTCGTGATTCGAGTCACTCCACAAGAGGTTTGATCAATACCACTTGAATGACTCTACATGCAAGTTCTAAACACAAGAATTTGCAAAGAAAGTTTAGCTCTCAACAAAGCTAAAATAGAAATTCTATTCTTAATTCCAAAATATGATGTCTAATTAAAGAAAAGAAGGCTTTATTTAGCCTTTACAAACCTTAACCTATGTGATACATAACTCCAAAATTAAATGGACTAGTAAATGAGAAATACCCATAACCTCCATATTAAAATGGCTAGTTAATGGTGGAATATAGTAACAATATAACTTAACTCCTATATTTAAAACTAGCTTAAATATGACAACAAATAGTTAAACTATAATTAAATAATGCAAATAATAAAACGTGCTTATTAGTCATCCTTGGACTATTTGATAAATTAAGCAGAGTTCATTAAATGCAACTTAAAGTGCATTTAATTCATCTCTGTCTTGAAGCTCCACTTTGCATAACATATAAGGGAGGTCTCCAACGTCTTCTAGAATTTCCTTTGATGAGCTCACCATAGCTTGAATATAACTGTATAAGGTTTGTTGTAGCTTCTTGGCTCTCGTCCTTGTAATTGGACCTTGAGGTATGGAAATTCCTTGGTCGTGGTTCATATCACCTTGCTTCTTATAATCGATCCTTCGGGTACATGCACGTGATCAGTTGTTGGATTCATATCATCCCCCCTTTCTTTAAAAGGATTTGTCCTCAAATCAAATTCATCGTTCTTTCCGGACAAAAACTGAATATATTTTTTTTCTCACTTTTCTTTTTCTCACCTTTACCTTAGTTTCTTCTCTCCACTGTTGTTCTTCATATTCTTTTCTTTTCTTCTCTAATTTCAATTGATCACAATGTACTTCATATGGAGACAATGGAAGTAAAGTAAATTTCTTCCCAAACAAAGTAAAAGTATACTTGTTCATCAAACCATCAAATGTTACCTTTCTATCATATTGCCAAGGTCGGCCGAATAAGACGTCCCCCACATGCATTGGTACGACATCACAAAGATCTTCATCTTTATATCTTCCAAGTGTAAAGGAAATAAGAGCTTGGGAGTTCACCTTAATTTCTTCTTTGTTTGTTAACCAATGAAGTTTGTATGGTTTTGGATGGGGATGGACAGAAAGTTGAAGTCTTTTTACAAGGAAGCTGCTTACCACATTTGTGCAACTTCCACTATCAATCACTAAGCTGCATGGGTTTCCTTTGACCAAACATCTTGTGTGGAACAAGTTTTTCCTTTGTTCTTCAAATTTCTCTTTCTTGATTTGAACATTGAGTACCCTTCTTGTGATCAAAGATATGGAATTACCTTCTTCAACATACTCATCATCATATGGTGCAATTTCTTCCACAAGCTGTGAATCATGATCCTCACATTCATCATCTGAATCAAGTATACCATTCCTTATCACCATAACTTTTTTATTAACACACTCTTTGCTCATGTGTCCAAACCCTTTGCACTTCCAACATTGAATAGAACAAGACTTCTCCTGTATCGTCTTTGAAGCTTCATTCTTTTTACCAATGGAACTCTCAGCCTCCACTCTTTTAGCAGCCACAAACTTTTCTTTTGGTGACATTGATTCATTTCTATTCACAAAACTATCCTTGTACCAAGTTTTAGAATTTGAAAAGGTGTTAGTTCGTGATGTGTACCTTTTTGAATGCTCTTTTTCTTCCTTCAATTGGTCTTCAATTTTGAGAGCATAATGATACATGTCTTCCAGATATGGTGGTGGATTTCTATCAACAAGATGAGCAATTTCTCAATTCAAACCTCCAAGGAATCTAGACATGGTATCTTCTTCTTCTTCTCTAACATTTGCTCTTTCCGTCATAGTTTCCATCTCTTGATAATATTCCGCCACACTTTTTGTTCCTTGCCTCAAACCTTGCAATTTAGTTTTCAAATTTCTTTCATAATGTTTTGGAACATACCTTTTTCTCATGGCTTCTTTAAGTTCTTCCCATATCTCTATTGGATCCTCCTCTTTTCTTCTTCTCTCGGATTTGAGATGTTGGTACCAATCACCAGCATGATTGGTAAATTCGGCAATAGCAAGTCTCATCTTCTTATTTTCACTATAGGTGTTGCAATCAAACACATGCTCTATCTTTCTTTCCCATTCCAAGCATGCCTCAGAATCTGCCGTTCCACAAAAGGGCGGGATTTTGAGTTTAACTCCCCCATCTCTATCTTCATGTACTCTTTCCATCATTCTAGGTTGCATAATAGTTGCATGCTTATTTCTTCCTCTCCATCTACTATCAACTTGTCTTTCTTGTACTACTATACTTTCATCTTCTTGTAATGTTCGTTCTTGTCTTTGTTGTTGCGTCCTTCTTTCTTGTCTATCTTTCATCATCATTTCCATCATACCTGAATTGTTTGAAGAATGGTTGTATTAAGATCTGGTACTGGTTCTCCTCCTCCATTATGTGACATTTTGTTATCAAGGGGCCTCTCAACACTTCTCACAAAAATTTAACTCAGGGACACTCGTGTTTAACACTCAAAAGTGGGCTTTTGGTACTAGGTCAAGAATGTAAAGGCTGGTTTTTGTTTTTTTTTTTTTTTTTTTTCGATAATCTGAGAGAGAAACAAAATTGATACAAAAAAAAAACAGTAAAGATATTTCACCTCTAGAGCGGCCAAAAAATGTCGACCAAATGCTCTGATACCAAATGATAAGCGCCTACAATGCTGGAATTTGCAAAGTAGGTCCTTCTAGAATCCTTGCAAAACGCTCATAGAGAAAGCTAACTTAACGACTTGATTCCAACCAAGAGCTGGTTAGAAGATGAATGACTCTTAGATCGAACTTGGAATCTATGATGGTCACTCTTAGATACCAAGACAATTCACTCCAGAATTAGCTTGATCAAAACTAATTCAATGAATCGGTTTAAACATCAAACCTAAAGCAAGGTTTGAAAAAAAAATAACACCAAAAGGGTATCAAGAAAACACAAAGGTTTTTTTCTGTATTCAACCAAAATCTCTCCAAACATGAATATTACGTGCCTTTAAATAGGCCGAAAAGATAACCCTAACAAAATAAAGTTCAGCCACCAACCACTAATAAATGCTAATAAATACTATTAAATACAAATTGAAGAATATAAGACAATTCATAGAAACTATTAATAAATGCTATTAAATATAAACCGAAGAAAACAAGGCATTCATAAATTGTCTTAATTGGTAGTTCAACTACCAAAGGCAAGTCTTCTAATCACTTTCCAATGTCAGCCACTCCATTATCTTCTTGATTTGATATGCTAATGTTATAAAGATTTTTGGGCTCAAAAGTTTTTGTTTCAACCGGTACACTAGCTAGCTTTTGAAGATGCAATGTATCGGCCTCTTGAATCTTCTTAACCTTGCTTCTTATAATCGATCCTTCGGGTACATGCACGTGATCAGTTGTTGGATTCATATCACTAGTTTTCGCTTGAATTGACTCTCCTATAAAGTGAAGGTCATGGAGGTTCTGGTTTCGGAGCTCAGCCTATTTACCTCTTGAAATAAGGTTAAGGTTATAGAGGTTAAGGTTTAAGGTTTCGGCTTCGGCTTGATCTTTTTCTTTTACTGACTGTAAAGGATAGTCAAATTGCTTGACCCAGTCTTTGCTTGAAGGAAAAGTGTGTCGGTTGAGGAGAATTAATAAGGAAAGGAGGATTGACTTCTTCATTACCTTGTGTTTGAGTGAAAGAAAGTGATTGAAGTAGTTCAGGAGAATGATGCTTTCGTTGAGTTTCAGTTTCTTACAGGGAAATCTGGTTCAGGAGCTCTGCTGTGAAACCGACAGGTGAAGGAGCTAGCTTTACCTTGGAGTAAAAGCAAGAAGGAAAGAAAAGGTTGAAGGTTGAGGAGCGAAAGCCCCATTTACCAAGTCTTTGAAAGGAGAAAGATCAGTGTTTGAGTTCATTCATCTTTCTTTATTAGTCTTTTCAGGTAAAAGAGGGAATAAATAGGTGTGAATGAGTTTACCCAGTTCACTAAGTTAAGGTCATATCAGAAAAGAACTCCTTTCATTCAAAGAACTACTTACGCTTTACCAAGTAAAAGGATAGTTAGTTCAGTTGGTCAGGAGGTAACGTTAACGAGAATGAACAAGCAAGCAAGGCAAGCAAGGAGTATTGGCTCTTTCTTTGTCTTTTACCTTGGGAAATCGATCGGGTAGAGGGGCAGGAGAGAAAGAAGCTGCTTGATCTCATTCAAGAGGGGACAAGTTATTGAGTTCAGTTCGGAAACTAGAATTAATAAGTAGTATTCGGTTACAAGTGAATAAATAAGTAAAGGTGACAGAGTTATTTCGTTTACAGACAGAGTGAATAAAGAGGAGCCAAGCAACGAGACTGTAAGGGAGAAGAGGAGCGAAGCGAATAGAGTAAGCCCAAAGGGTTGAGGTTAAGTCTCATTCATTCTTCTTTTACAGTTCAGGGAGAGTGAGAGTATATTAATTAGCGGCTTGACCGAGTGGATGAGTTCAGTTCTACAACTAGTAATTCATCTTTCTTCTTCCTTTCTTACAGTTACAGAAGGTTTAGTAGTTCAGTCACATTCTCGCTTGAGTTGAGTGTTTACAGTTCCATAATAAATAGGTGAAGGAGTTTACCGTGAAAGAAGGGACACGTTACAGCAAATCTTTCTTTCTCTTCGGTTACAGTGTTTGAAGGGGCAGGAGCGAAGCTGTGAAACCGAATTTACGAGGTGAAGGAGCAAAGACACTTTACCGAGTTTATAGTTAAAGAATACAATTAGGATAGAACCAGAGCTGAAGTAGCTCTTTTGCGGTTTCTTCCTCTTTTCTTACATACAGTTCCATCAGGGGAAGGAGCGAAGACACTTTACTGAGAGGTGATTGAGCGAGGGATCATTCTTCTTTCATTTGAGAATCATATAGAATAGGAACTGGATCATGACTCTTTCGGCTTTCCTTTCTTACAGGAGAGTAAAGAAATGGCCTAAAAAATAGGGTAGGGGATTTCGTTCAGGGGCAATAGTTAAGTTTGATGAGTCTTTCGTCTTGACTTGGTTACGAGGTTCAGGATTCTTCTTTACTTGTTTCTTACAGTCGAGTAAGATGAACAAGCACTGAAGGGAATATCGGCAGGTTCATGAGCTTCTCTTTCTTGACTTTCTCTTTGTCTTTCCTTCCTTCCAGGTTACCTCGTGTTTGAAGGTTCAGGAAAAGGTTTAAGGCTTCGATAGTCTTGACTTAATAATTACCGAATCTTTGAATAAAGAAGGGAAGTAGTGATTGATAATGACTCTTTCTTACCGGCAGGAGAGTAAAAGAGAAGAGAATGAATCTTTCGGCTTGACTTACTAATGACCTTGTGAAAGAGGAGAATGAATAAGAAGTGTTTACAGTGAGTGAAAGAAGGGAAGGAATGCGACCAATAGAATAGGTTACGGAGCTTGACCTTCTGATCAGCCAGCATATTTACCTAGTTCCTCTCATTACCTTCTGAAAGAAGAATCAATCCTCCTGTTTACAGAGTGAAAGAAAGAAGGATTTCATATCCCTTACCTTGGTCAATCAGTCCAATGCAGGAGAAGATCAGAGGGAAGGGAGGAAGTAGCGAGACGAGAAGACGATTTCATATGCTCAACTGGAAAGGTTCCTCAATCAAATAGCTGTACCGAGGTCAATGAAAGAAGGGACAACAGGTTCAAGGACAGTAAATGAATTAGCTACAGAACCAACCTAGTTACTTACCCAGTGAGTGTTTGAGTTCAATCTGGCTGACGAATAAGGAATTCAGTCTTAGCTTACTGTGAAAGAAGGAAGAAAAGAATAAAAAAGAGAGGAGCCAATGAGACCGAGCGAGTTCCAGAAGGAAAAGCGTTGAGGTTGAGTAAGCAAGCAGGCAGAGTAGAAAAGATCAGTGTTTGAATGGTTCCGTAGAGAGAGAGATAGTTGTTTACGAACTAAAGGTTAAGTAGTTCAGGCAGGAGAATGACTCGATAGTGTTTACAGGGAAATTCGGTCAGGTAATATTAGTTCAGGGGAATTCTTTCATGTTGAATCTTTCTTCGGTTACAGTGTTTTAATAAACAGGAAAAGGCAATGGAAGAGTGAGACCTTACGGGAGAGTTTACTGTGAAAGAAGGTTGAAGGAGGAGCAGATCATACAGCTGCTTTAACGAGTAAAAGAAGAAAGAAATAGGGACAGGTGAACAGAACAATCACTTCCTTTCCTGAGAATAACTTACAAGAACTGAACTGCACAACACAAGGAGTTAAAAAAGAGAATGAATCTTGCTTACAGGAGAGTGAGTGAAAGAAAAGGGATAAGATCAAGAATAGTGAAACCCGAGTTACATCAGTCAAAGGTTAAGGAGCGAAGTAGCTTTACCGACAGGGAAAGGAGCTGCAAGGAATTGACTCTCCCTTCTAACACAGTAAAGGAGAGCAGAAGGATTGAATCGTAATTGATTCCCCCTATCACTGGAAAGTCTCATTCTTCTTTTGTATACCTTCTTTCAATCTCTACTCTAGCGGGTCCGGTGAAGGTGAAGTAGGTCAGTCTCTTTCCTCTCCCTTCTTTGTTCTGGTTCAGGTGAATGAGCAAATCCCTCTTTCCCTTGGCTTGGTTAGTTACTGTTCAGGGAGAATGAGTAAAAGAGTTCGTTCAAGAATAACTCACAAACAATAAGGGAATATCGTAACAGAGTGAAAGAAAGGAGAAGATCAAGAATAGTAGTGATTCAACCCCAGCCAGTGAAAGAAGGATTCAATATGCTTTACCTCTGAGTCAGCCAAAGAGTGAAACAAAGGAGAAGATCAAGAATAGTGATTCAACCCCAGCCAGTTCAATAAGGAAGGGAGAGGTTAAGAAGCGAAGCAATGAAACCGACAGGGAAAGGAGCTAAACAGTGAGACATAGAATATAAGGAGTGAAAGAAGGGACAGGTGAAGGTTGAACTATCTCTTTGCTTTTCTTTACTCGACTGTAAAGTACGCTGCTAATGACATTGATTCGTGACTGACTGTGAAGGAGAATACATTGATTGAATAAATAGGTGTAGGAAAGGGAATATCGTAAGCCGGGGAAGGAGAGAAGGCAGCTCGACCAAGAGGGAGAGGAGCGAAGCAGCTTTACCTTAAGGGGAGGGGAAGGAGCGAAGCTGTGAGACCAATAGGGCGAAGGAGCTCTGCAATGAAACCGATAGGTGATTGAGCGAAGCAATGAAACCGTACGGTGATTGAGCTTGACCTAATTCTCATTTGACTCTCCTGTAACTGTAAACTCTCATTAATGTTTCATCTCAAGTAAATAGGGTTAGGTCATATAGGTTCAGGTTCAGTAGCTAATTCATTGAAAGAAGAAATAGTAGGGACAGACAAGTGATTGAGTTCTGTCTCATTCCTCTACGGTTCAGTAGTTCACTCTCTATAACTGAGAATAACAAACAATAACTTCAGGTCATATCGGGGAAAGAGCTCAGCAGCTTTACCAACAGATGATTGGATTGAGCTTGACCTTCTTCTTTCCTTCCTGTAAACTCTCATTCATCCTCCTTTGTCTTTGATTGAAGGAGTAGGTGTTTGTTTGGTCAGGTAGGGAATATCGACTCAGGATCAGGTTCTTCAAATAATAGCTTTACCGAGCGAGGGAAATCTGTCTCATGAATAAGGAGTTTCGTCTCCCTTCTTCGGCTTCCAAAGCAAGCAACTAATCTAATTAATTCATTTACTCGACTTGAAGCTAACTCCTTCATTTCTTCTTTCACTTACAACTCTCTTTCGGCTTTGCTTTCTCTTTCCGGTTTCACTATCTCTTTGATTGAACAAGGTAAATAGGTGAAGTAGCTTTCGGTTTGTTTCTTCTTCTTCTTGAACTGTAAACATAGTCAAAGGGTTGAGGTTGAATCATTGTTTACAGTTCTTCAAGCAAGCGAGAGGGAGAGGAGTGAAATCGGGTATAAATAGGTTCAGGTTACGGAGTTCAATCTGGTTACCGTGAAGGATTGAATGAAAGAAGGAAAAAGCTGTCAGTTTCTTCTTCTGTGACCTAGGAAAGAAAAGAGAACGAGTTTACCGAGCCGAGTTCCATCAGTATTCAGTATAAGGGAAAGGAGTTCTTTACTTGGAGTTCTTTCTTGATCATTAATAATAGGAAAGGAAGGAGTAAGTAGGTGAAGTAGCTCAGCAATAAGACCAGACAGAATAGGAAGAGGATTTCATTGTAGTCTCTTTCTTCAATCAGAATCGGCCAGTTATGTTCAATCAGGTAATTTCGGTAATATTAGTAGAGGCAAAGGTTTCTGGATTTCATTCATTCTTTGAATAGGGGAAGGTCAGGTAACTAGGGGTTAAGTCGCTTCTCTTTCATTTTCTTCTTCAATCAATTCATTCTCTATAAGGGTCAGGTTCAGTAGCCTCTCGGTTCAGGTTCCTTCTTTCTAGAATAGACTCTCCTGTCAAGTAGTAAGGTCATATTGTAGTTACGGTCAGGGAATATCCATCGGTTCAGTCTTTCATTGTTCAATCACAATCAGGTAATTAGAGTAGAGTAGTTCCGGTCAGGGAAGGAATATCAGTTCCGGCAGAAGAAGAAAATTCATGTTGATGAGCTTCTCTTTCTGTAAACTCTCATTCATTCCTCTTTCTTCTTGACTTACAGTTCGGGATTTCATTCATTATTTGAATAGGTTCCGAGAATAGACGTTCTGGTTCTTCAAATAGCTTGACCTTCCTTCAGAATAGTCCGGGTTTGAGGTTGAGCCTTGAAAAGCTACTAATTCATTTAGTCAAACACTGTATAGGTTTAGTAGTTCAATCAGGTTACGGATCAGGCTCGTCAGGTTCCGGCCGGTGAAGCATTTCATTTAGTTAGCTTTACCTCAGAGTGAAAGAAGGCTCGTTCAGTAGGTCTGTCTCATTCATCTTCTCTTGCTAAGGATAATTCTTCTTGTCTTGCTTCAGTCTTTCAATTCTCTTTTTTTTTTTTATTTACTCGACAGTAAAGGAATATCTTCTTCTTCTTCCTTTCTTTTCCTATTGATTCTTGAACTGTAAAGTCTGTCTCATTCATCTTGTCTGAGTCTTCGTCTTTCTTTCTTGATCCTTATGATTTAGATAAAATTGTCAAGTCTCATTCTGAGTCTCCCTTCGTTCACTCTCATTAATCTTGAGTGTTTACAGTAAATGAATTTCATATGCTTTCTTTACTGTTCAAGAATAACTCACAAGAACTGAATTCAAGTCATGGTAATTTTCAAGTTCAGTAGTGAAGGAGCGAAGCGAACCAGCTTTACCTACAGGTTCAGGTGCGAAGCCAAGCCACTTTACCCCAGTTTACGTTGAGTTCAGTCTTGACTTTCAACACTTACAGTTAAAGAAATAGTGAAAGAAGGAGGCAGAATCATTCGTCCTGTTTACTTACCGCGTGAAAGAAGGAAAAGGGTTTGTTTCGGTTCAGTCTTGAAAGCAGAAGAAAGAAGAAGAGGGTGAAGGAAAGAAAAGGTTTAAGGTTAAAGTTGATTGAGTCTAATGAATCTTGAGGGGTTACAGTGAGTGAAAGAATAACGAACCAGAACAGAAGGGAATATCGGTGAAGGCATAAGAAGAAAATGAAAGAAGGTCAATGAGCTGATCTTGATTGAATTTCTTTCGTCTTGACTTCCAAATTACCTTGTGAAGGAATAAATAGGGAGAGGAGGCAACTTTCATTCATCTTTCTTACTTAGAGGAAAGTCAAAGAGTTGGTTCCATCAGGTTCAGTAGCTCTTTGACTGAACGAGGTAAACTTCCCTAAACAAAGAATATTCTTGTAACCCTACTACCCTTCTTGAACAAGGTAAAAAAGAGAAAGGAAAGACTCTTCTCGCAGCTTCTTCGCTACTCTTTATTCTTGAATGAGACAGACTGCTGAACTACTGAACTACTTCTGAACCTATTGATTCAAACACTCACTCGGTAAAGCAAGACAAGATTCTTTCTCCTTAACTTCACTCTTCTCCTTTTCCTCTGGATTCCATTACCTACCCCTGACCGGATAGATATTACCTGATTGACCTTGCCGAGCTAGCCTAGCTTTCTTTCTTCTTTGTTTTATTCCTTGCCCGATGGATGGAACTATCAACGAGAGATACTCCTTTCCTTATTCATTCGACTCAACCTTTTACGCCTTATTAAAGTAAAGAGGTCATTTCATTCAGAGGTCATTTAATAGGCTGTATGAGAATCAGGGAAAGCTTAATCACCTTCCCTGTCGGTAAAGCTGCTTCTCGATTACCTTCCTTATTTTATGGGTCTCACAAACAAGGACTAAGTTTAAGTCTTTGCTCAGCTAGATTAGAGTATAACCCTGCATTGGATTGATTGAACTTACTCTCCTCCCTCTTGTAAGAAAAGAAGACTCTCCCTGCCTGACCCGGACCCTACCTATCTTAGGTTACCTTATTCATTCTCTCTCTATCTTACTTACGTTACCTAATTAATTCATTCTCTCTCTCCTTCCCCAACCTTCTTTTCTTGCTTGCTTTCACTCCTTTCCTTAACCTGATGTAACTCCTCCCTCCCTCTGTCTGCTGTCTTGCCTACTTACTCATTCCCGACTGATTGATTGAAGAAGGTCTGTCTGTCTCATTGCTGCCTGTCCCTTCAAAGAATGGGTAAAGGGTCTGTCTGTCTTGTCTATCTTGTCTGGCTTCTCTGCTCTTGACTACTCTATTTCTTCTTTTTCTTCTCTTGCTGGAAGGATACTTTCCTTCACTCATTTACTACTCTCCCTACTTGAACACCTATGGATGTATTTTTTCTCCTTGCCCTTAAGCTGTAAAGGACTCTCTTCTTCTTTCACTGTAAACTAAGACGAAAGAGCAACGGAATGGAACGGAACTCATTCACTTGTTCACCTCTCCCTATTAAAGAGGTCATTTCCCGAGGTAAAGCCAAGCCGCTGCAGCTAATGAATGTCCTCTCCTGTAAACAAGGGAAAGAAAGCCGAAACACTCCTTTATTCATTCTCGTTTAACAGGACACTATTACTAATTAACCTTCACCTTCCCGAACTCACTCATTCGCCTACCTTACCTATTCTTTCTGGTCTGTCTCATTGCTTTGCTCCTTGCTTGCCCTGCCCTACTCTATTTCTTTTCTTTCTATTTATTCAATCAAACAAAGACTCTTTCTTTCACACTCACTGTGTAACCTCAATCAATCAATCAATCACTACTGACCCTTCAGCCAGCTTCCGATGATTTCTCCTTACCTTAACTACTGAACCTACCTCTCTCTGCCCTGACCCTGTATTCTCTGATTTGACAAAGAAAAAGAGAATCCTCCCTCTTCTCGTGGAGCTGCTTGCTTGCTTCGCCCCTCTCTTCTCTCTCTACAACTCGTTAAAGTGGCTTGCTTAGCCCCTTTCTTTTACTCTCCTATCTGTAACTGTAAGAAAGATGCATTCTCTGCTGCCTGTCTGCCTTCTTTGACTGCTCTCCCTCTCCCGTAAGGTCGAGCTCTTTCACTCACTCCTATACCTATTCTTGTCTTGTTCTTCCTTCACCTTCTTTAACTGTAACCAAACAAAGCATATTCCATTCATTCTAGTTGTAGAACTGAACACTACTCTGAATGAAGGAAATGAACTCGGGCTCCTGCTCTTTCTCCTGCTCCTGAACAACCAACTACTTACTCTATAACTCCACTCCTTTATCTCTTTCTTCCTTCTCCTCTACTGAAGGTAGAGTCAAGACGAAACTCTTTCATTCCTCAACTACTAAACGATTGACTGACTATCCTTATCCTATCTTATCTGACAGTCTTTGTTTGAAAGAGGGAAGACTCTCTTTTACCTCTACTCTCTCTTCTCTCAAGCTCGCTCCTCCTGATTTCACTCTTTTACAAGGAAGGTGGTAAAGTGACGAACCTGACTTTGCCTCCTCTCCCTATCGAGGGACTTGGCTCCTTTTCTTTTTCTATTTCTCTCTTTCTTATTCACAACTGAAAGGAAGATTAGCTCACTCCTTTTCCTGATTCCACTATTCAATCACTTTGTAACTCAATACAATCACTACTCGCAATCCCCAATCACTACTTCTTCCGGACCTCCCAGAGGTAAAAGAAAGGTGTTTGATGGAAGGAACTGACCCCTCGCTCGGGTTGAACTACTCTACTCTTATGGTTCTTTACCTGCTAGCTGTAACTGTAAACTGGCTGGGAAGGGGAATCTTAGCTAGCTCTGTCTTTGATCTTGATCCTGCCTACTTGATTGACTCTTACTCTTACTACTCTTACTGACTTAATTCTTGTTATTGTGTAAGTTATTATTCGATTCTTTTACTGTAAACAAACAAGGGAAACTCGTTATTCCTTATGCTTTCTCCGAACCTATTTCTTCTTTCCCTAGGTAAACTGATCATTAAGTCAAACAAACTCCTTTCACACTATACGCTATTTATTACTTCCCTTTGAGTAAGACTCTACTCAAGATTCATTATATCCTTCCTTCCTTTACTGTGTGTTCTATAATCAAGGAGTTAGCTGCAGCTTGTTCCTTATTCCTTCTGCTGAGTTACTGAACCTACTTATTAATGATCAATCACTTCTGCTGAACCTTTACTGTGTTTGAAAGACTGAAGCAAGACAAGATGAATGAGACTTTATTTACAGTTGAGCTATTAATGATTGAATTAGCAGTTAAATAGGAAATGTTCAGGAGTTAGCTGCTTTGAAAGACTGAACCTGTCCCTTTCTTTGTTGACGATATTCCCTGATTGTTGGAGGTAAGTCAAGCTAACCTTTCTGTCTGGCTGCATCAATGTGTTGTTTAGTTAGAATCAATCAATGAAACTTAACTGGCGTAACGGAACTACTCTTTCTTCTCCTGCTTAACTGTTCTGGCGTAACTGCTCCTTTCTTCCTGCTTGCTGGGTGGGTTAACTGCCTTTCTTTCTTCTCCTGCTGGCTTAAAACTGCTCTGTCTGTTCTCCTGTCCTGCTTATAACTGCTCTCTCCGCCTGCTCCTGCTTGGTTGGTTTCTTTGCTGGCTTGTTTGTTCTCCTGCTTGCTTTGTTGGTTTAACAGCTCTCTCTCTCTCTACCTTGCCTGTTCTTTCTGTTCATTCTTCCTACTTGCTGTCTGAATCCTTTTCCTGCCTGCATAACCTGAATCTTCTCTATCTGAGTTGTAAGTCTTTGTTTGATTTCAGGTAGACTCTAGAAGAAGAAGAGAATGTATTGTATTGAAAGAGTAAGTCAAGCCTTCCGCCCTCAGGTTTCTCCTTTCTCTTTCCTGCATAACTGCTTGCTTTGTTGGCTTAACTGCTGCTCTCCCCTCTACTCTCCTCTCTTTTCTTCTCTTCGTTCGTTCTCTTCGTTCTCTCTCTTCTTTTGTTCTCTTCTCTGTCTGCGCGTAACCTGTCTTGTCTTTCTTTGTCTGTTTGACTTACTTTACTTTACCTGGTTTCTCTCTTTGTCTACTCTCCTCTGCTGTTGTCTGTGTAACCTGTCTTGTTTGTCTTGTCTGACTTACCTTACCTGCTTGCTTGCTCTGCCTGCTCTTGCTCTGGTCTGTCTGCTCGCTCGCTCGCTCGCTCCTCTCCTGGTTGCTCTGTCTGTAACCTTAGCTTAAGCCTAACTGCTGGCTGCTCTGCGCTCTGCTCTGCTTCCCCTGCCTGGCCTGCCTGAAGCTTGTCTGTTTGTTTGTTTGTCTGAGTTTACAGTCTTTGTTTGAAGGTGGACTCTGTAAGAAGAAGAGGGGACTGCATTGGATAACCTTATTCTGTCTTCCCTATCGAAGAAGAGATTGTATTGTATTCAGGCTAACCTTCTTTTGTCTTCCCTGTCGAAGGAGAGAAGAGAGTATTGTAGAAAGGATAACCTTCTTTTGTCTTCCCTGTCGAAAGAGAGAGAACTAATAACTAGTATCTCTAGATAACTAATACCCTGTCCCCCTAATACGATATTTATTCGTTGAATTGTAAGACTAAACTCAAGACTAATTGATTAGAGTTTCCGTAACTTGGTGCTTTCTTTCTTTCTTTCTTTCTTTTCTTGCCTGCTAGCTCGAGCTGTCTCTGCTCTGTCTTTCGTTCTCTTCCTTCTCTTCCTTCTCTTTCTTCTTGCTTGCTTGCTGCTTGCTTTCTTTCTATTCTACTCTACTCTTTTAGATGAGAGAGAAAGTGTTTCATTTCAAGCCTCAAGTAAAGATGCATATGAGAGTTTTCGGGCCAGGCTAGGTGTTGGAAGGAACAGGTCTGGAGTCAGACTCTTTCTTCACTTTTACTGTGTTTGTTTGAAAAAGGTAGACTCAATCAAGTCAAGGGGGATGAATGAATTAGAGTGAACTGGCAACTCAACCTCAACTCCTTCTTCGAGTTTCCAGAACAGACTAGGTTGGAAGAGAACAAACGATGTCGAGTCAAGCCTTCCCTTAAGAGAGGAGAGTGTATTGTAAGAAGGATAGCCTACTTCTGTCTTCCCTAAGAAAGAGTATTGTAAGAGAAGGGTAACCTTCTTCTGTCTTCCCTACTAATAAAGAATATTAATTGTAAAAGGATAACCTACTTGATATGGTAAGGAATCAATACAAGGGGAATAAGATTCGGATTACCTTGTTGATCGAATATCTCAAGCCAAGAACACTTTGTTTGAGATTCAAATCACTCCAGAAGTAAGATCGATCATGTCTAGCTTGAATGATTCTTGTTGATCAAATATCTCAACGCAAGAACACTTGATTGAGATTCGAATCACTCCACAAGCAAGATTGATCATGTCGAGCTTGAATGATTCTACATGCAACCTAAACCTACATAGACTTGGAAAATATATTAAAAGAAGCATTTGTGCTTTTCTTTAGCCAATGGCTAAGTTTCTTTGCAATTCTATGTAGTTTAGATTGCATGTAGAATCATTCAAGCTCAACATGATCAATCTCACTTGTGGAGTGATTCGAATCTCAAACAAGTGTTCTTGCGTTGAGATATTTGATCAACAAGAATCATTGAAGCTAGACATGATCGATCTTGCTTGTGGAGTGATTCGAATCTCAATCAAGTGTTCTTGCCTTGAGACAATCGATCAACAAGGTAATCCGAATCTTATTCCCCTTGTATTGATTCTTTATCATATCATTTGGTATCAGAGCTTCAGGCTCAAGATCGGATATATGTTTCCTTTGCGTTTCTTTTCATTTTTTTTTTCTTTATAGTTTTTAATCGATCGAAAATAAAAAAATCCAATTTAGGCTCTTCTAAAAAAAAATTCAGAGGTGAGAATGAGAGCTTCATTTGTGTACATGAGTGCAAACAGAGTGGCCTAAAAATCCTTGAGTGTATACTCGTGAGAGAGTGTTGTGAGGTCCTTCGTATTTCCATAACTTATTTTTTGCAGCAAAGTTTCACAAATAGATTCGAGGACGAATCCTCTTGAAGAAGTGGAGAATGATATGAACCAAGAGACATCAATCATACAATATGCTTCAATGAAGATGTGAAGAAAAGGTTGTCAAAATTATTAAAAGATGTTTTAATTCATGCTACATTGAAGAAGAATAAAGTTAGATTGTTGTAAATTTTGGGTGGGTTATAATTTAGAGTTATTGTATTTTAAGACATTTTATTTAATTTCGGTTACATTTACATAATGGCTAATTATGGCCATAAAGGGTGAATGTTACAACTTTTGTAATGCCTTTAATAGTTTCATTTTGAGGCTATATAAAGCCATGTATGTTGTATTTGTAAGGCAGACTTGGAAAATGTAGTAAAAGAAGCATTTGTTCTCTTCTTTAGCCAATGGTAAGTTTCTTCGCAATTCTATGTAGTTTAGGTTGCATGTAGAATCATTCAAGCTCAACATGATCAATCTTGCTTGTGGAGTGATTCGAATCTCAATCAAGTGTTCTTGCGTTGAGATATTTGATCAACAAGAATCATTCAAGCTAGATATGATCGATCTTGCTTCTGGAGTGATTCGAATCTCAAACAATGTTCTTGCCATATTCGATCAACAAGGTAATCCGAATCTTACTCCCCTTGTAGTGATTTCCACATATCATATTCATTCATTCTTCTTTCTTCCTCTTTGTTGTTACGTTCAAGCTATTTGTTTGAAGAACCTGAATTGCACCGTACGTAACCTGACTGATTGAAGTAGGTCTGTTCTCTTTGCTTGCTCCTGACCCTGCATTGTACTTACCTTACTTCTTTTCTTTTAGCCTTGAGGGAAATAGGTTGGCTGTATGATTAGCGGCTCATTCACCTTTTCCTATCCTTGAACTGTAAAGCCAAAAGAAAGAGTGATTTTCCTTCACTCAATCACTTGTCTTTTCTTGACCTTAACTACTCGGTAACTAACTAGGTCTTTCTTTTCTTTCATCTTCTGTCTGTCCTGTCCTTTCTTTCCCGTCGGTCTGTCTCTAATCTGTTCGGTGGAATCAATGAATTAGCTAGCTAGCATCTTTAGAGTCGAGGAGCTACTCTCCTTACTGCTGGCTTGGCCCGATATGCCCTGAGTGAGCTACTGAACTGGCAGTCAAGCCGAAAAAAGATAGTGGATGCATTCTCCTTTAACTGATTGAACGAGGTAAAGCCATTTTAGGTCTCTGTCTCTTCTCTGGCTGAATCCTTACCTTAATTCTTTCTTGTTGTTCTTGCTTGTTCATTATTCTATTCTTTAGACTCGAGGTAATGTGTAAATGGACTAGGTGTGTGGTTTCTCTTCTGTCCTTCCTTTCTTTCCTTTAAGTCTGTCTCGTCGAGCTAAGCTACTTACTCCCTCTCTCCCCCCTCTACACCCTATTCAGTCAAAGAAGCGGAGGCAGGTCAGTGGTTGGTTGGCCAGAGAGCTCCTTTCCCTTAAGGTAAAGCTGCTTCGCTCCTTCACCTCCCCTGTGGATAAAGGGGCTTCGCTCATGAACCGTAACCAGAGAAGAGAATGTATTGTATGTAAAGAAAGAGTAAGTAAAGCCTTCCCTGTCAAAAGAAAGAAAGAGAGATAACTAATACCCTGTCTGTCCCCCTTACCTAGTAGGATATTGATTCCCTGACCAACTCAAGTAAAGAGGAAAGAAGGTCGTTTACGGGACAGGCTAAGGAAGGCTACGCTAGGTTGGCTTTCACTCCTTGCTTGCTTGCTAGGTGTTGGAAGGAAGGAACAGGAACAGGCAGGCACTCATCTAAAGATGAATTATCGTTCACAGTCAGGAAAGACGAAAGCAAGAATGAGAGAGAGTTTGTTTACAGTAGGGGAGAGGAAAGATATAGTTGTTCAACCTGAACAGTCAGTCTCGACTCCTTATGAGAGTTTAGGGGACCGACAGGACTATTACTGATGGATCATTTCTTGCTTGTTGGGTTGTAAGGAACTTGCTTGCCTGCCTGCTTGCCTGAGAGAGACCAGGAAGGACAGAGTCAATAAAGAAGCTAGCTCCTTAACTTAAAGAATGTATTGTATGTAAAGAAATAGTAAGTCAAGCCTTCCCTGTCGAAAGAGAGAGAATAGGAAGGACAGAGCCGGTCAAGAAGCTAGCTCCTTAAAGAGAATGTAGTATTGTAAGAAGGATAACCTCCTTCTGTCTTCCCTAAGAAAGAATTAATTGTAAGAAGGAGAACCTCCTTCCCTCCTCCCTAAGAGACATAACTAATAATTAGTATCTATAGATAACTCCCTGTCCCCTTAATACTCTATTTCTTCTTTCACTGACGTGGGTTGAACTAGGTAAAAGAGCTAGAATCAGAACCTGCCTGCGGAACCTGCCAAGAAAGAAAGAAGGGAGAGGTTTGAGACTGAACAGTAAGTCAAGAAAGAGAAAGAACAGGAAGAGAGGCTCCTTTCCCTGTCGGTAAAGCTGCTTCGCTCCTTCACCTCCCCTTAAGGTTTCATTGCTTCGCTTCTGAACCTTCTTCTTTCGTTCTTGAATTAAGGAAGGAAAGACTCTCGACTCCTTTTCACTACAGCTCCTTCACCTCCCCTTAAGGTTTCATTGCTTCGCTCCTTCACCTATTTATTCTTGAACAGTAAACACTCCTTATTCATTCGGCCCAACCCAACCTCAAACCTTTGACTGATTGAGCGAGAGAAAGACTATTCTTGAACTTGGTATAGCTCCTTCGGCTCTAAACTGCTTGGTTCTTGATCCTGAACCTGCCCCGATATTCCCTGAACTTGCCAAGAGAGTCCATTCATTCAATCCTGTAACCAAAGGGAAAGAAAGATTTGCTCATGAACCGATATTCTCTTGCCTTGGAGAACTAGGTAAAGCTGCTTCGCTCCGTAACCCATATGATCTTCTTCCCTTATTTGAGGTAAAGCTAGAATAGAAAGAAGAAGAACCTTTCTTTAGCAAGAGAAGATGAAACTGAACGAACTGAACTCCGTAACCTGTCTGTCCCTTCTTTCAAAGAAGAATCAAGATTTCCTTCACCTCTCTCTACAGTATTCCCTAAGCTTTCCAGTCGAGTAAATCAAGGAGATGACTGAGACCAAAGCGAAACCCAGGCCGATTCTTCTTTCACTCACTCGGTAAAGCTATGAGATTGAACGAAGAGGAAGCAAGACGAAAGATTAATTAGATTGAACTACTGAACAAACGACGATATTCCCTATTTAGTTATTCACAAGGTCAAGCTGCTTGCTTCGCCGCTCTCCTCTTCTCGTCGAGCGGCTTCTCCCCTCTTCTCCTTTCACTACTTGGTTCGTTCTCCTGCCTGAACTCCTTTTACTATTTCTTCTTGATCCTATTTATTCAACCAAAGTAAACAAGGGAAACTCATGAACCTACCTGATGTAACTCCTTTTTCCTATTAATTTCTTCTTTAGGGTCTCTTTTCTTTCCTTTGATTCATTCTACTTGAAAGAAGAAACCAAATGAAAGAAAGATTTGCTCATGAACCTTTGACTGATGAAACTCTAAACAAAGACTCCTCAATCGAACCAACTCCTGCCCTTCCCTTGTCTTCGCTCCTGAACCTTCAAACACTCCTCTCCCGTAAGGTCTCACGGCTTCGCTCAATCACTTCTCGGTTGAACTCCTTCATTTGCTCCTGAACTGTAAGTAAGTGAAGACTGCAGGAAGACAAGATTCATGATCCTTTTGACTGCTCTGTGTAAACTATCTCTTTCCTTGCTTTCTTGAACTCCTTCCCCGTAAGTAAGTAAAGGGCGAAACTCCTATTGTTATTGATTCTTTTATAGTGTTAGTAAAGAAGAAGAAGAAGAAAGCTAAACCCTTACTCTTTCTCTTTGCCTCTATTTCTCTAGTGTTTAAAAGAGAAGAAGTCGTCCTGTCACGCTTACTTATTCTTAGACTCTATTAATGCATTTTCCTTAACCTTTCTGACTTCAACTTCTTTTGTTGTTGAGTCAGTTTGATATGAATCCAACAACTGATCACGTGCATGTACCCGAAGGACCGATTACAAGAAGCAAGGTTAAGAAGATTCAAGAGGCCTATACATTGCATCTTCAAAAGCTAGCTAGTGTACCGGTTGAAACAAGGACTTTTGTGCCCAAAAATCTTTATAGCATTCGCATATCAAATCAAGAAGATAATGGAGTGGCTGATATTGGAAAATAATTAGAAGACTTGCCTTTGGTAGTTGAATTACCAATTAAGGAAATTATTAATGCTTTATTTGCTTCCTTTTATATTTAATAGCATTTATTAATAGTTTGTATGAATTGCCTTATATTCTTCAATTTGTATTTAATAGCATTTATTAGTGATTGGTGGCTGAACCATATTATGTTAGGGTTACCTTTTAGACCTATTTAAAGGCATGTAATACTCATGTTTGAGAGATTTTAGTTGAATACAGAAAAAACCTTTGTGTTTTCTTGATACCCTTTTGGTGTTATTCTTTTTCAAATCTTGCTTTAGGTTTGATGTTTAAACCGATTCATTGAATTAGTTTTGATCAAGCTAATTCTGGAGTGAATTGTCTTGGTATCTAAGAGTGACCATCATAGATTCCAAGTTCGATCTAAGAGTCATTCATCTTCTAACCAGCTCTTGGTTGGAATCAATCCGTTAAGTTAGCTTCCTCTGTGAGCGTTTTGCAAGGATTCTAGAAGGACCTCTAGCTTTGCAAATTCCAGCATTGTAGGCGCTTATCATTTGGTATCAGAGCATTTGGTCGACGTTCTTTGGCCGCTCTAGAGGTGAAATATCTTTACTATTATTTTTTTTGTATCAATCTTGTTTCTCTCTCAGATTATCAAAAAAAAAAAAAAAAAGGCCTTTACATTCTTGACCTAGTACCAAAAGCCTACCTTTGAGTGTTAAACACGAGTGTCCCTGAGTGAAATTTTTGTGAGAAGTGTGGTGAGGTCCCTTGATAACAATGTCACATAATGGAGAAGCAGTACCACCAGTTCCAGATCTTAATACAACCATTCTTCAAGCAATTCAAGGTATGATGAAAATGATGATGGAAGATAGACAAGAAAGAAGGGCGCAACAACAAAGACAAGAACGAACACTACAAGAAGATGAAGGTATAGTAGTACAAGAAAGACAAGTTGATGGTAGATGGAGAGGAAGAAATAACCATGCAACTATTATGCAACCTAGAAGGATGGAAAGAGTACATGAAGATAGAGATGAGGGAGTTAAACTCAAAATCCCGCCCTTTTGTGGAACGGCAGATTCTGAGGCATACTTGCAGTGGGAAAGAAAGATAGAGCATGTGTTTGATTGCAACACCTATAGTGAAAATAAGAAGATGAGACTTGCTATTGCCGAATTTACCAATCATGCTAGTGATTGGTACCAACATCTCAAATCCGAGAGAAGAAGAAAAGAGGAGAATCCAATAGAGACATGGGAAGAACTTAAAGAAGTCATGAGAAAAAGGTATGCTCCAAAACATTATGAAAGAAATTTGAAAACTAAATTGCAAGGTTTGAGGCAAGGAACAAAAAGTGTGGCGGAATATTATCAAGAGATGGAAACTATGATGAAAAGAGCAAAGGTTAGAGAAGAAGAAGAAGATACCATGTCTAGATTCCTTGGAGGTTTGAATCGAGAAATTGCTCATCTTGTTGACAGAAATCCACCACCATATCTGGAAGATATGTATCATTATGCTCTCAAAATTGAAGACCAATTGAAGGAAGAAAAAGAGCATTCAAAAAGGTACACATCACGAACTAGCATCTTTTCAAATTCTAATACTTGGAACAAGGATAGTTTTATGAATAAAAATGATTCGATGTCACCAAAAGGAAAGTTTGTGACTGCTAAAAGAGTGGAGGCTGAGAGTTTCAATGGTAAAATGAATGAAGCTTCAAAGACGGTAAAAGAGAAGTCTAGTTCTATTCAATGTTGGAAGTGCAAAGGATTTGGACACATGAGCAAAGAGTGTGTTAATGAAAAAGTTATGGTGATAAGGAATGGTATACTTGATTCAGATGATGAATGTGAGGATCATGATTCACAGCTTGTGGAAGAAATCGCCGCATATGATGATGAGTATGTTGAAGAAGGTAATTCCATATCTTTGATCACAAGAAAGGTACTCAATGTTCAAATCAAGGGAGAGAAATTTGAATATCAAAGGGAAAACTTGTTCCACACAAGATGTTTGATCAAAGCAAACCCATGCAGCTTGCTGATTGATGATAGTGGAAGTTGCACAAATGTGGTAAGCAGTTTCCTTGTAAAAAGACTTCAACTTTCTGTCTATCCACATCCAAAACCATACAAACTTCATTGGTTAACAAACAAAGAAGAAATTAAGGTGAATTCCCAAGCTCTTATTTCTTTTACTCTTGGAAGATATAAAGATGAAGTTCTTTATGATGTCGTACCAATGCATGCGGGGGACATCTTTATCGGCCGACCTTGGCAATATGATAGAAAGGTAACATTTGATGGTTTCATGAACAAGTATACTTTTACTTTGTGTGGGAAGAAATTTACTTTACTTCCATTGTCTCCATATGAAGTACATTGTGACCAATTGAAATTAGAGAAAAAAAGAACAGAATCTGAAGAACAACAGTGGAGAGAAGAAACTAAGGTAAAGGTGAGAAAAAAAAGTGAGAAAAAAAAAATTCAGTTCTTGTCCGGAAAGAACGATGAATTTGATTTGAGGACAAATCCTTTTAAAGAAAGGGGGGATGATATGAATCCAACAACTGATCACGTGCATGTACCCGAAGGACCGATTACAAGAAGCAAGGTTAAGAAGATTCAAGAGGCCTATACATTGCATCTTCAAAAGCTAGCTAGTGTACCGGTTGAAACAAGGACTTTTGTGCCCAAAAATCTTTATAGCATTCGCATATCAAATCAAGAAGATAATGGAGTGGCTGATATTGGAAAATAATTAGAAGACTTGCCTTTGGTAGTTGAATTACCAATTAAGGAAATTATTAATGCTTTATTTGCTTCCTTTTATATTTAATAGCATTTATTAATAGTTTGTATGAATTGCCTTATATTCTTCAATTTGTATTTAATAGCATTTATTAGTGATTGGTGGCTGAACCATATTATGTTAGGGTTACCTTTTAGACCTATTTAAAGGCATGTAATACTCATGTTTGAGGGATTTTAGTTGAATACAGAAAAAACCTTTGTGTTTTCTTGATACCCTTTTGGTGTTATTCTTTTTCAAATCTTGCTTTAGGTTTGATGTTTAAACCGATTCATTGAATTAGTTTTGATCAAGCTAATTCTGGAGTGAATTGTCTTGGTATCTAAGAGTGACCATCATAGATTCCAAGTTCGATCTAAGAGTCATTCATCTTCTAACCAGCTCTTGGTTGGAATCAATCCGTTAAGTTAGCTTCCTCTGTGAGCGTTTTGCAAGGATTCTAGAAGGACCTCTAGCTTTGCAAATTCCAGCATTGTAGGCGCTTATCACAGTTAATTCAATATGTAACCTAGTAACCGTGATATCTATCATTGGTTCTTGATCCTGAAGAGTGAATATGTCCAGTTGTGAATCTATGCTAAACGTAAGACTGAAGGAAAGCAGCATTAAACTCTCTAACTGTAAGAGGAACCGAAAGAAGAAAGGAAGACGACTGGTAACTGTAAGACGAAACTCTTTCTGACTGAGAGTGTGAAAAGAAGGATCTGCTTCTTCACCTATTCCTAATTGACTGAATGAACTCCTCTCGCTAACTACTTACCCATTCTTCCTTCTTTGTAATACTTATATTATTCTATTATCTGTCAGATACTTACTCTATTCTATTAGCTTTCAGATACTTACTCTATTCTATTAGCTTTCAGATACTTACTCTATTCTAGTGGCTTACCTATACTTATTCTATTCTAGTGGCTTACCTATACTGATTCTATTAGCTTATTTATACTGGAACGAACAACCAACTTTTTCTCCTTCACTCTTTGACTGAACTCTTGTACTCTCTTTCTCTGGTAAAGTAGCTACTAATATTCCTTGCAGACTGAAGGGTTGAACTAATTAAGTTTCGGTACGGCCTCTTCTCTGTATGTTTGTTTCTAGTTTATTATATTCTTTGTAAAGTGCCTTTCTTTCTTTACCGGTATTTGCGGCTAAGTTGTTAATGTAATGGCTCTGTAAGTAACTCTTTTCTTTTCTTTTCTTTTCCTTTACCTTGTTTGTATGTTATGTAACTAAGCTAAGTTGTATGTTATGTAACTAAGCTAAGCGTAAGTTCAGTTCCTTCCCCTCCTTTGTCGGTTTCATTGCAGGCAGAGCGCTCCTTCCCCTCCCCCCTTAAGGTAAAGCAGCTTCGCTCCTGGCCCGTAACCTATTCTCTTGATAAAGCCGCTGCTAATTCATTAACTCTTGAACTGTAAACTCTGTCTGAGTCTGGGTTTCCTCTTCTGTCCTTTACTCTTAATTCCTAATGATTATACTCGATCTCTACTCTACTGTTAAACTGTTGTCTTTTACTTCATTCACTTATACTCGCTAAACTCCTACTCCTCCTGCTAATTCTTATACTGTACTGCTGCTTCCTACTCCTACTCTGACTCCTACTCTTAATTCTGATACTCTACTCTACTGCTAAAGAGTAGTCTTTTACTGAACTTCTACTGTACTGGTAAACTCTTACTCCTAATTCTCTTATACTCTACTGCTAAACTGCAGTTCTTTCTTTACTTCACTTCTATGTACTCTATCTATTGGTTGGTAAACTCCTACCTATTCTGTCTCCTAATTATTCTACTCTACTGGTAACCTCGTATTCCTTTCTTTAACTTATAACTCTTATTCCTCTAATTCTTATACTGTAGTGGTAACTTCTTATTCCTACTGTTTATCTCCTGGTAACTTCTAATTCCTAATTCTTGTCTGCTACTACTCTGTACTGGTAAACTCGTATTCCTTTCCTAATTCTGATACTGTCTGTCTACTGGCTTCTAATTGATATAATGTTTCTTTCACTGGTGTAAGTAGTATTTATTATTGAGTAGTATAGATTCTTTCCCCTTTCTTTCCCTCTGTCTGTAAGCTGACTGTTGAAACTGATTGAAGGAAGTAAGTAAAAGGTAGTTAGTTGTTGTCTTTGTCTGAGTCTTTGCTCTGTAACCTGTCTGTCTGTGGAACTCTTTCTTCTCTGAGAAGTTAATCCGAGACAACTTCTTCCTTAGACTAAATGAGGGTATTCGTTACAAGATTAATTCTCTTGATTGAAGTAGGTGTAAAGCTGCTTCTTTTCTTTACGTTTGTGAGCCTAACTTTATGATCCTAAACTAAACTAGTACATGATCCTAACCAAAACTACTACATGATCTGTTACTTACTCTTTTCTGTTCCGTCACTACTTTCTGTCTGATCCTGAACTCTTACTCTTTCAGCTAGTAAACTAGTGATCCTAAACTCCTCCTGTTTTTTGCTGTTAAACTAGTATCTGATCTCTAACTCCTATTGTTTATGCTCCTGACCTAGTTCTCGCTCACTGCTACTCGCTGTTAAACTACTTTATGATCCCTCACTCCTCTCCCTTCGGTCTCGCCCTTTGGTCGAGCTGTTTCACTCCTACTCTTTATACTGGTAAACTAGTTTATGATCCCTCACTCCTCTCCCTTTGGTCGAGCTGTTTCACTCCTACTGTTTATGCTGTTAAAGTAGTTTCTGATCCTAACCTCCTACTCGCTGTTAAACTAGTTAGTCTATGATTCTTCACTCTTTCTGTGTTCTACTCCTGACCTAATGATCCTGACCTCTTTACTATGTTATGTTGTTAAACTAGTATATGATCTTGACCTAGTCCTGTTTATGATCCTAACCTAGTACTGTTTATGATGCTAAGCTACTGAGGACACTTCTCCTTTCTTTTGCTTACTTGGTTGGAAGGACAAAGTCAAGCCATAAAGCTAGCTACAGAACTAAACTTCGAACTCTTCCACTTACTACATCCTGCCTCTACTTTAACTTCCTCCTGGCTGGCTTTACTGTAATGGAAGCACTAACTACTGCACTCACTACTTGGACTTCTTCCCTCCTTTTCCTACTTCCATTCTGCATTACCTTTCTGTCTGTGTACTGATTAATAAACTATATTGATTCATTCCCTGCGGTGAACCTCTGTAAGTATGTTACTGTACTTTCTTCTTCTCTGTATGTTCCTACTGCTGTCCTTCTTCTCTGTCTGTACGTTACTGTACTTCCTGTCTGTATGTTAGTTGGTACTGGATTGACTTCTTTTCTTCTCTGTATGTTAGTTGGTACTGGATTTCCTTCTTCTCTGTCTGTCTGTCTGTCTGTATGTTACTACTGTCCTTGCTGTCTGTATGTTAGTTCGTACTGGATTGACTTCTTCTCTGTCTGTATGTTACTACTGTCCTTGCTGTATGTTAGTTCGTACTGGATGTACTTCCTTGCAATCCTCTAAGTAACCTGAGAGGAGAACAACATTTCTATTACAGAAGGGTAAAGTCCTCCCCTTTAAGGAGAACAACAAGGTGTTACATTACAGAAAGGCGTAAAGTCCTCTCTTCTCAAAGGAACAAGACGGTTACATTACAGAAAGGTGGTAAAGTCCTCCCCTTTAAGGAGAACAACAGGGTTACATTACGGAAGGGCGGTAAAGTCCTCTCTTTTAAGGAGAACAACAGGGTTACATTACGGAAAATTGGTCAAGTGGTCTCCTCTGAGGAAGGGAAAAGGAAGCAAGACAAGAACAACAAGATTATTACATTCCCGGAAAGAAGGTCAAGATCAAGCTTATGAACTTCTAGAGCACACACAACAACAGGAACAAGGGAAACAACAAGATAATTACATTAGAGGAAGGAAGTTTCATTCTTCGCTTCTAAGTCACTTCTATGGGAACCAAGCTAACAACATTAATTACATACAGGAAGGGGTGTACGGCTTACCTGACGTCTCAAGAAAGCAAGCAGCAGGCAGCACTAACAACATATATTCCTTACGGGAAGGAAGCGAAGCTTACCCCTAGTCTAAAGCAATACAACTACATTTACATTAAAGAAAACAAGGTCAAGCTCTAGCTCTAGCTAGTCTAGAACAAAAACAAGTTACATTACGGCAAGGAAGGTAAAGTTACTCCCCTTCAGAAGCCAACAACTACAACTACATTTACATTAAGGAAAGGAAGGTAAAGCTACTCCCCTAACGTCTAACTCTAACTCTAACTCTAACAACAAATGGAAATACAATAAAACAATATTGATATATCTTCCCGGACCACTTACGATATTTCTTGGTTCAAATTTGATTGAAAAGAGACTAAAATATTGATGAATTAGAGTTGGTTGTCAGACTCTTTTTCAAGTGTTCTTGTTCCAGTGTTTTTTTGTTGAAGTAACTGCCGAACGAATAGTGTTTGGGTTTGGTTTGTTTGTTTGTTTGTTTCAAGACTCAGTAGAAAAGCTTAAACAAGAGAGGATGCATGCGTGAACTTCCTCTTTTCCCTGCTCACTAACTCTTTCCCCTTCCTTCCCCGTAACTGGATTGAATTAGTTAGTTAGTTAGTTAGTTAGTTAGTTAGTTAGTATTCTTTGCTGTCTGTTTGCTTTAGCTTTAACTGTTAAAGGATTCCTTCCTTAAAGCTTGATATTAGTTATTCGTTGCTTTTTGGTCTGGTTGGTCTGGCTGCTTCGCACCTCAGCTTTGGTTTTGTCTGTCTCAACTTCCTTCACGGTCTTTCCGTAACCTAGTTTCTTCATAGATTAGGACTATACTAACTCCTCTCTCTTGTCGTTAAAAGAAAGGAGTGATAAAGAGTGTGGCTGCTGGCTGGCTTCTTGACTTCTTTCCGCTTTAGAAGACTAAAAAGTAAGTAAGCGTAAACTCTGACTGAATGATTAATAGACTCAAGAAAGAACTCTTTGCCTTTGTCCCTTCCCTTTGTCCGGAACTGTTGTAAGAAGGTCAAGCTAGTAGTCTCTATTAGAGGAACCTCTTCAATGGTCATTTAGCTACTCGAGAACAAGAGAAAGCTGTCTTCAGGTCTCAATACCCATATTTCTGTGATTCTGCAATCCTGAGGCTCTACAGTGATCTATTGTATCTTGTTACCTGATTAGTATCTTGTTACCTTTTGAGTATATGGGTACCTGATGAGTATCTATTGTATCTTGTTACCTTTAGAGTATCTCGTTACCTTTCGAGTATGTATTGTATCTTGTTACCCTTTCTTTCAGTATGTATTGTGTATCTTGTTACCTTTAGAGTATCTGGTTACCTGAGGAGTATGTATATTGTTTGTTACCCTTTGAGTATGTATCTTGTTTGTTCCCTTTTTTTTCTAGTATATGGAGAAAGGAAAGATTGACTAAAGCTTTCCCTTAAACCTAAAGACCAAGTAAAGCCAAAAGCCAAAGAGTTGACTGTCTTACTTACTCTTACTGTCTTTGAATAAAAGGAAAGAGGGTTCCGCGCTAGCTATCCTATTTATCTATCTCTCCTTTCTTCTCTTGATTGATGATTAATTAACTTGCATCTGAACGCCTTATGCTTTCTTTCCAGTCTTTGTTCAAGTAAGGTACACAGATTAAAGCTTCATTCACCTTTTCCCTGACTCTGTAAATGTACTAGATGTTAGTTTACGAACTTAACTACTTATTCTTGAAGCAAGAAAAGATTCAATCACCTGTACTATATGTCATTTACAGTTAAAGACTAGTAGAAATACTGAAGCAACTACTTATTCATTCAATCCTCAAACAAGAGAAGAAGACAAGAAGGAGGTAGACTAAAGGACAATTAATTCATTTTCCTTCTTATTCTTCTACTCAATAGGTAAATAGAATAGAAAGAGTAGTTTACGGACGTAGGGAAGAAGTAGGTAAACTATTGATACTGATACTAAAAGGAAAGACTACTAAAGCAAGCTAGCCAGCTAGAGAGTTTACTGTCTTTGAAAGACTAACTGAGGAACCCTTCACTACTGAGCCGTAATCAATATTATTACGTGAGATTGAAGAATAGAAAGCATTTCTTACCAGAGAACTTATTTAGACTCTTTTCTATTACTGGATTAAAGACTAACTAACCATTAAAGAATGAGACAGAACAACTCCTTCCATCCCCTTCTTAGTAAAGGGATGAACAACTACATCCTTTTCTTTCTGCTGCTTATTAATGAAAGACTGTAAGAACTAAAGAGATTAATTAATTAGTTGCTTAAGTAGAGTAAGTAAATGGCGTAACCATAACCGAACACTCTCTTTGTTTGTTTCATTGAAGGTAGGTAGAGTAAAGATTCATTCATTCCTTTACCCTGTTTGTTCTAATTCTTTCTTTTCTTGTATGAGTTTAGTTGCTCCTTTTCCTATTAATTCTTGAACAGTAACCTAACCTCGTTTTCTTGTTCACAGTAAAGAAGGGGGGAGCCTCAACTGAGACTGAAGAAGACATATGGTCCGGTGATATGAACCAAGAGACATCATTCATACAATATACTTCAATGAAGATGTGAAGAAAATATTATTGAAATTATCAAAAGATATTTCAATTCATGCCACATTGAAGAAGAATGAAGTTTCATGTGATAAATTGTGGGTTGATTACAATTTAGAGTTATTGTATTTCATTAATGTAGTTTAAGAGTTTTTATTTACCTTAGGTTACAATTACATAATGGCTAATTATGGCCATTAAGTATGAATGTTACAACTATTGGAATGTCTTTAATAGTTTCATTTTGAAGCTATATAAAGCCATGTATGTTGGATTTGTAAGGGACTTGGAAAATATATTAAAAGAAGCATTTGTGCTTTTCTTTAGCCAATGACTAAGATTATTTGCAACTCTATGTAGTTTAGGTTGCATGTAGAATCATTCAAGCTCGACATGATCAATCTTGCTTGTGGAGTGATTCGAATCTCAATCAAGTGTTCTCTTCTTGAGATATTTGATCAACAAGAATCATTGAAGCTAGACATGATCGATCTTGCTTCTGGAGTGATTCGAATCTCAAACAAAGTGTTCTTGGCTTGAGATATTCGATCAACAAGGTAACCGAATCTTGTTCCCCTTGTAGTTGATTCATTATCTTATCATTTGGTATCCAAGCCTCAGGCTCAAGATCGGATATATGTTTCCTTTGCATTTTTTTTCCAATTTGATTTTTATTTACTTTCATCTTTTTAGATTTTAATCGACCCAGAGTTCAAAATTCAATCTTTGCTCTATTCAGAATTTTGAGAGGTGAGATTGAGAGCTTCATTTGTGTAAATGAGTGCAAACAGAGTGGCCTAAAAAAAAATGCTTGAGTGTATACACATGATAGATTGTTGTGAGGGCCTTTGTATTTTCATATCTTATGTTTTGCAGCAAAGTTTCACAAATAGATTCGAGGACGAATCCTCTTGAAGAAGTGGAGAATGATATGAACCAAGAGACATCATTCATACAATATACTTCAATGAAGATGTGAAGAAAATATTTTTGAAATTATCAAAAGATATTTCAATTCATGCCACATTGAAGAAGAATGAAGTTTCATGTGATAGATTGTGGGTTGATTACAATTTAGAGTTATTGTATTTCATTAATGTAGTTTAAGAGTTTTTATTTACCTTAGGTTACAATTACATAATGGCTAATTATAGCCATTAAGTATGAATGTTACAACTATTGGAATGTCTTTAATAGTTTCATTTTGAAGCTATATAAAGCCATGTATGTTGGATTTGTAAGGGACTTGGAAAATATATTAAAAGAAGCATTTGTGCTTTTCTTTAGCCAATGGCTAAGATTATTTGCAATTCTATGTAGTTTAGGTTGCATGTAGAATCATTCAAGCTCGACATGATCAATCTTGCTTGTGGAGTGATTCGAATCTCAATCAAGTGTTCTCTTCTTGAGATATTTGATCAACAAGAATCATTGAAGCTAGACATGATCGATCTTGCTTCTGGAGTGATTCGAATCTCAAACAAAGTGTTCTTGGCTTGAGATATTCGATCAACAAGGTAATCCGAATCTTATTCCCCTTGTAGTTGATTCATTATCTTATCATCCGGTCTCTTCTCCTTTCACTCTTTTACCTGTAAAGAAAAAGAAAGAAAGAGTTGTAGAACTCATGAACCTCGTCACCATTAATGATCCTTCACTCCTTGTGCTGTGCGGTTATTGTAACTTATTCTTAAACAAATAGTAAAGGGTGTAACTGTATGATCAGCTCACGCGATATGAGCTTCATGTTACTTATTCTTGAAGAGTAAACATTCCTTACTCAAGCAGGATTCATTCTCACTATAAGTGAAAACTCAAGCAAAAGTTGTAGAACCTCACTCCTATTACCAAGCTACTTCACTGATAAATAGATATTGCCTTGTCGAGCTACTGGCTTTAGCTTTCTTTGACTAGTTCTTTCTCACAACCTACCTGATGAAACCCTTTACTTACTTAATTCTATTGTATTGAGTTATTAAACAAATCAAGGATATTTATTTATTCATTCATTGTACTACCTGATAGAACTCTAGTAAACTAGGTAGACTTAATTCCTTATCTTTACCTCTTTCTTTAATAGGGAATTAGATGTTTAACTCTTCTTGCTCTTTAACTAACTAATTAACTCTTCTCCCCTGTTGTAATGACTAACTAAGGATTCATTCTAGTTTACGGGCGAACCTTTCCTCTCTAGTTCCGTTCCTTTTCTGTTGTATGAGAACTGTAACCATTTAATAATTGAATGACTAATATCAGCTTTGTTGCCCTTCGGCTCTAACTAACTCGAAACAAACTGCTTGCTGGCTTCTTTACCCCCCTTCGGTTCCCCTTCCTCTTTGAGAGACTGTATTAGTTCAGATGTTGTTGACTTCACTCTTTTACTTATAAATACTAAAGGAAAGAAAAGAGTATGATCAGCTCCTGAACCTCTCTGCTATGACCTTCCTTCTTCCTTACCGGATTGAATTGTAACCACTCCTTACTCAAGCAAGATGAATTCAAAGACTGATCTTTCTCCCTGCTCCTGACCTTTTGCCTTTACATTAGAATCTCGCAGCTTGGTTCGCCTCTGAGCCTGATTTCTTTAACTCTTTTACCCTCCTCCGGTAACCAAGGGTTTAACTATTCTTTGACTCGATCTCATTAAAGCAGCTAATTCATTTACTCGACTGCCTGTAAGTAAGTAAGAAAGAAGAGAAGTCAACTCCTTAACTCCTGGAACCACTAGAAGTGTCTTCGCTCGGATTCCTAGTTAGTTCACTCTTATACCTATCTATCTTTTGCTGCTTATTCTTATTCCTTTCTTTCAGTAGATAGAATACTAAAGGGAAAGAAAGAAGGATTAATCAGACTTGTTAGGAGAGCAACTGACTCTCGAACCTGATTGAACAAAGTAACGAAAGAAAGAGTTTGTTTACGAACCTCACCACTCTACAACTACACCAAGGCTAACTACATCAAGGGTTGAACTCTCGGTTGAACAGCAGAGCTCCTTTACTGTTCAAGAATGAATTAGTAGGAAAGACTGAACTTCTATTTATTCCCTGAGCAGTAAGTAAAGACTAACCTCTCGATTATGGATCCTTCACCGTAACCGATTCATTGTTGTTCTCTTCTCTTCTCTTTCATTGAATTGGATTCTGCTTGAAAGAATCAACTAACTAAAAGAAAGATTAGCTGACTCCGCTTCGAGTTAGTTGCTTTGCTCATGAGCCTTCCCCGGCCGGAACCGTAAGAGTACACACCCAACTCCTTCTCCTTCTCCTTATCCATTCTGGTTCACCTATCTATCTATCCTTTCGAAAGCAAGACAGAATGAGACTTCCCTTCCCTCCTTGCCCTTTATTCCTTTACTCCGACACTCCTTGTTCCCTTAACTCTTTCGCTGGTGTGTGTGTTGGTTACCTCCTCTCTCTCTATCTTAGCCGGCCGAGCTAGAGCTAGCTTTCTTTCTGTTGTTCCCCCTGATGTAACTCTCTATAACCAAACAAAGACTCTTTCTGAATTAGACTGATCCTAATGAACTCACTCTTTGACTCCCCATTCACCTGTCGGTTTCACCTATTGCCTGAAGAGTAAAATATTTAGAGTCCTTCCTATAATACTCCTGAGCGGGAAGGAAAGAAAGAGAAGCGAATGAACAGTAACCGTAAGGAAGAAATTCAGGGACAGGAAGTCAGTCAAGCAGAAACCAGAAGAAATGAAGGAGTTAGCTGCTTTGAAAGACTGAACCGATATGACCTGAACTACTGAACTGATTAAAGAGACAAAGAGGAATACTCCTTCCTATTAAATCAATACTTCTTTACCAGATGGAATAGTAAGAAGAATCAACCTTGGGCTTGGCTATCCTTTCTTTCTTGCTTTCTTTCTTTGACTGGGTAACATAGGCTGGCTGTATGGCGGCTGAGAGTAAGGTCAAGCTCATTCACTTATTCTATTGGTCTCATTCCCTTCTTTCTGTCTGTCTGTTTGGTTTCTTCTTCACCGTAACCTGATTGAACTTCTTAACCTTTGGGTCGAGCTGGCTGGTTCACTCCTTAACTACTGAACCATTACTTATTTCCCTTCTTTCTGTAGGTCTCTTTCTTCTCTTCCTGACCAGAGGGAACTGTAAAGTGGCTTGGCTCCTTTCTTTCTTTACTTACTTACCCATTTATTCACGGTAACTTCATTAACCTTCTTGCTTGAACTGCTGAGCCATTACCTATTTACCTTCCGATGAATGAGACAGAACTACTGACACCTCTCTCTTCGATATTACCTGACCTGAACTGTAAACGAAATCACTACTGAACCGTCTCCTCTCCAACTCGTTAAAGTAATTCCATTTCCTGCCTCTATCTCTCCAACTAACTCGTCTTCTTCCGAAACCTTATTCCCTTCACTACTTCTCCTTTATTTACAGTAGGGGAGAGGAAAGAAAAGAAGAAGAAAGATGAATGAGCCAGAACTCTCTCTGGAAGGAAAGACTCTACTCCTACTCCTACTGATTGAGCTCTGTAACCTTTTCCTGTATTCTCCCTGACTGACTGGAACTTACCTTCTTTCACTCCTCGTCTCGCTGCTTGGCCCCTTTGATGATATTCCCTGGCTGAAGCAGCACAAGGAAGTCTGGGAGAGGAAAGAGATTGATGAACCTATTCTGTGGACTCCTTCTCCTTCCCCTGTCGATAAAGCTGGTTCACTCCTTCGCTGCTGAACCTGTCCTGTCGGCCGCTGCTGCAGCTAATTCATTTCTACTCTCTACTGTAGATTATTAAGTAGATTAATTGTAACTGCTGGCCCGACCCTGGCTTGGCTGGACTATGACTTCTTCCCCTTCACCCCTCGCTCCTTGCCCTTAACCTCTCCTCTCAGTAAAGCAATTCTATTTCCTTCACCTCTACAACTAGGCTGGCTTGGATTAGAATGATGTTGGTGTGCTTTTCTTTTAGCTCATTCACCTTCTTTCACTGTAACCTCCTGGCCGACCTCTCTCTGCATTCTCCTTTCTTTTTCTTCTTTCACAGTAAACGTAAACTAAGACTCAACGATTCTTTCTCCGGCACTCCTTGTTCCGTTATTGTGAGTTATTCATTCTTGAACTGTAAACGAAGAGAAGAAAGAGTAGGTCAAGCTATTCCATGCCCCTTCTCTACTGAACCGGACCAGTAAGGAAAGACTATCGAAAGAAGAATTAGAGTTTAATAGGACTATTACTGATTAACCTGAACCTCAACCGGAACTGGCAAGCTAGCTTTCACTCCTTTTATTCGTCATCCTGAACAGGAAGACTAAACTCCTGATTCATTCTCTTTTTCGTGTAAGTACCGTGAATTAATTAATTCTATCTTCTCTCTATTTTTTGAGTTAAAGAATAAGAAGAAGAAGAAAAGACTAATCTGGCTGGCTTCTTGATCCGGAACTCTCTGTAAGTCAAGACTAAACATTCATTATCAATCACGTATCTTTTACAGTTCTAGAAAGGAGAGACTGAAAGCTGAATGAGACTGATGGAACTCATGAACTTCTACACTTCGGTTTCACAATTTCATTGCTTGACCCACTCGCTACTGATATGAATCCAACAACTGATTACTTTCATGTACCTGAATGAGCAATTACAAGAAGCAATACAAAGAAGATTCAAGAACCAAATCAAGAAAATAATGGAGTGGCTGATATTGGAAAGTAATTAGAAGACTTGCCTTTGGTAGTTGAATTACCAATTAAGGAAATTTATTAATGTCTTATTTGCTTCAATTGGTATTTAATAGCATTTATTACCATTTATTAGTGGTTGGTGGCTGAACTTTATTTTGTTAGGGTTATCTTTTTGGCCTATATAAAGACATGTAATATTCATGTTTGGGAGATTTTTGTTGAATACAGAAAAAAACCTTTGTGTTTTCTTGATACCCTTTTGGTGTTATTCTTTTTCAAACCTTGCTTTAGGTTTGATGTTTAAACCGGTTCATTGAATTAGTTTTGATCAAGCTAATTCTGGAGTGAATTGTTGATATGAACCAAGAGACATCAATCATACAATATGCTTCAATGAAGATGTGAAGAAAAGGTTGTCAAAATTATCAAAAGATGTTTCAATTCATGCTACATTGAAGAAGAATAAAGTTTGATTGTTGTAAATTTTTGGTGGGTTATAATTTAGAGTTATTGTATTTTAAGACATTTTATTTAATTTCGCTTACATTTACATAATGGCTAATTATGGGCATAAAGTGTGAATGTTACAACTTTTGTAATGCCTTTAATAGTTTCATTTTGAGGCTATATAAAGCCATGTATGTTGTATTTGTAAGGCAGACTTGAAAAATATAGTAAAAGAAGCATTTGTGCTCTTCTTTAGCCAATGGCTATTTGCAATTCTATGTAGTTTAGGTTGCATGTAGAATCATTCAAGCTCGACATGATCAATCTTGCTTGTGGAGTGATTCGAATCTCAAACAAGTGTTTGAGATATTTGATCAACAAGAATCATTCAAGCTAGATGATATGAATCCAACAACTGATCACGTGCATGTACCCGAAGGACCGATTACAAGAAGCAAGGTTAAGAAGATTCAAGAGGCCTATACATTGCATCTTCAAAAGCTAGCTAGTGTACCGGTTGAAACAAGGACTTTTGTGCCCAAAAATCTTTATAGCATTCGCATATCAAATCAAGAAGATAATGGAGTGGCTGATATTGGAAAATAATTAGAAGACTTGCCTTTGGTAGTTGAATTACCAATTAAGGAAATTATTAATGCTTTATTTGCTTCCTTTTATATTTAATAGCATTTATTAATAGTTTGTATGAATTGCCTTATATTCTTCAATTTGTATTTAATAGCTGAACCATATTATGTTAGGATTACCTTTTAGACCTATTTAAAGGCATGTAATACTCATGTTTGAGGGATTTTAGTTGAATACAGAAAAAACCTTTGTGTTTTCTTGATACCCTTTTGGTGTTATTCTTTTTCAAATCTTGCTTTAGGTTTGATGTTTAAACCGATTCATTGAATTAGTTTTGATCAAGCTAATTCTGGAGTGAATTGTTTTGGTATCTAAGAGTGACCATCATAGATTCCAAGTTCGATCTAAGAGTCATTCATCTTCTAACCAGCTCTTGGTTGGAATCAATCCGTTAAGTTAGCTTCCTCTGTGAGCGTTTTGCAAGGATTCTAGAAGGACCTCTAGCTTTGCAAATTCCAGCATTGTAGGCGCTTATCATTTGGTATCAGAGCATTTGGTCGACGTTCTTTGGCCGCTCTAGAGGTGAAATATCTTTTCTGTATTTTTTTGTATCAATTTTGTTTCTCTCTCAGATTATCGGAAAAAAAAAAAAAAAAAAAAAAAAAAAAAAAAAAAAAAAACAGCCTTTACATTCTTGACCTAGTACCAAAAGCCTACCTTTGAGTGTTAAACACGAGTGTCCCTGAGTGAAATTTTTGTGAGAAGTGTGGTGAGGTCCCTTGATAACAAAATGTCACATAATGGAGAAGCAGTACCACCAGTACCAGATCTTAATACAACCATTCTTCAAGCAATTCAAGGTATGATGGAAATGATGATGGAAGATAGACAAGAAAGAAGGGCGCAACAACAAAGACAAGAACGAACATTACAAGAAGATGAAGGTATAGTAGTACAAGAAAGACAAGTTGATGGTAGATGGAGAGGAAGAAATAACCATGCAACTATTATGCAACCTAGAAGGATGGAAAGAGTACATGAAGATAGAGATGGGGGAGTTAAACTCAAAATCCCGCCCTTTTGTGGAACGGCAGATTCTGAGGCATACTTGCAGTGGGAAAGAAAGATAGAGCATGTGTTTGATTGCAACACCTATAGTGAAAATAAGAAGATGAGACTTGCTATTGCCGAATTTACCAATCATGCTAGTAATTGGTACCAACATCTCAAATCCGAGAGAAGAAGAAAAGAGGAGAATCCAATAGAGACATGGGAAGAACTTAAAGAAGTCATGAGAAAAAGGTATGCTCCAAAACATTATGAAAGAAATTTGAAAACTAAATTGAAAGGTTTGAGGCAAGGAACAAAAAGTGTGGCGGAATATTATCAAGAGATGGAAACTATGATGAAAAGAGCAAAGGTTAGAGAAGAAGAAGAAGATACCATGTCTAGATTCCTTGGAGGTTTGAATCGAGAAATTGCTCATCTTGTTGACAGAAATCCACCACCATATCTGGAAGATATGTATCATTATGCTCTCAAAATTGAAGACCAATTGAAGGAAGAAAAAGAGCATTCAAAAAGGTACACATCACGAACTAGCATCTTTTCAAATTCTAATACTTGGAACAAGGATAGTTTTATGAATAAAAATGATTCGATGTCACCAAAAGGAAAGTTTGTGACTGCTAAAAGAGTGGAGGCTGAGAGTTTCAATGGTAAAATGAATGAAGCTTCAAAGACGGTAAAAGAGAAGTCTAGTTCTATTCAATGTTGGAAGTGCAAAGGATTTGGACACATGAGCAAAGAGTGTGTTAATGAAAAAGTTATGGTGATAAGGAATGGTATACTTGATTCAGATGATGAATGTGAGGATCATGATTCACAGCTTGTGGAAGAAATCGCCGCATATGATGATGAGTATGTTGAAGAAGGTAATTCCATATCTTTGATCACAAGAAAGGTACTCAATGTTCAAATCAAGGGAGAGAAATTTGAATATCAAAGGGAAAACTTGTTCCACACAAGATGTTTGATCAAAGCAAACCCATGCAGCTTGCTGATTGATGATAGTGGAAGTTGCACAAATGTGGTAAGCAGTTTCCTTGTAAAAAGACTTCAACTTTCTGTCTATCCACATCCAAAACCATACAAACTTCATTGGTTAACAAACAAAGAAGAAAAATTAAGGTGAATTCCCAAGCTCTTATTTCTTTTACTCTTGGAAGATATAAAGATGAAGTTCTTTATGATGTCGTACCAATGCATGCGGGGGACATCTTTATCGGCCGACCTTGGCAATATGATAGAAAGGTAACATTTGATGGTTTCATGAACAAGTATACTTTTACTTTGTGTGGGAAGAAATTTACTTTACTTCCATTGTCTCCATATGAAGTACATTGTGACCAATTGAAATTAGAGAAAAAAAGAACAGAATCTGAAGAACAACAGTGGAGAGAAGAAACTAAGGTAAAGGTGAGAAAAAAAAAGTGAGAAAAAAAAAAATTCAGTTCTTGTCCAGAAAGAACGATGAATTTGATTTGAGGACAAATCCTTTTAAAGAAAGGGGGATGATATGAATCCAACAACTGATCACGTGCATGTACCCGAAGGACCGATTACAAGAAGCAAGGTTAAGAAGATTCAAGAGGCCTATACATTGCATCTTCAAAAGCTAGCTAGTGTACCGGTTGAAACAAGGACTTTTGTGCCCAAAAATCTTTATAGCATTCGCATATCAAATCAAGAAGATAATGGAGTGGCTGATATTGGAAAATAATTAGAAGACTTGCCTTTGGTAGTTGAATTACCAATTAAGGAAATTATTAATGCTTTATTTGCTTCCTTTTATATTTAATAGCATTTATTAATAGTTTGTATGAATTGCCTTATATTCTTCAATTTGTATTTAATAGCATTTATTAGTGATTGGTGGTTGAACCATATTATGTTAGGGTTACCTTTTAGACCTATTTAAAGGCATGTAATACTCATGTTTGAGGGATTTTAGTTGAATACAGAAAAAACCTTTGTGTTTTCTTGATACCCTTTTGGTGTTATTCTTTTTCAAATCTTGCTTTAGGTTTGATGTTTAAACCGATTCATTGAATTAGTTTTGATCAAGCTAATTCTGGAGTGAATTGTCTTGGTATCTAAGAGTGACCATCATAGATTCCAAGTTCGATCTAAGAGTCATTCATCTTCTAACCAGCTCTTGGTTGGAATCAATCCGTTAAGTTAGCTTCCTCTGTGAGCGTTTTGCAAGGATTCTAGAAGGACCTCTAGCTTTGCAAATTCCAGCATTGTAGGCACTTATCACTAGACATGATCGATCTTGCTTATGGAGTGATTCGAATCTCAATCAAGTGTTCTTGCCTTGAGACAATCGATCAACAAGGTAATTCGAATCTTATTCCCCTTGTATTGATTCCTTATCATATCAATTGTCTTGGTATCTAAGAGTGACCATCATAGATTCCAAGTTCGATCTAAGAGTCATTCATCTTCTAACCAGCTCTTGGTTGGAATCAATCCATTAAGTTAGCTTTCTCTGTGAGCGTTTTGCAAGGATTCTAGAAGGACCTCTAGCTTTGCAATTCCAAATGCTCTGATACCAAATGATAAGCGCCTACAATGCTGGAATTTGCAAATGGTAACATAGATTAAAGTCAAGCAAAACATCTTCTCTTCTGTCCTGGCGTGGACTTTACTACACTTAACTTCTGGTCTCGAATCAGTTCTTTCTCCTGAAACTAAAAGTCAATACTAAAGATGTCTCTCCCCTTCTCCTATTGATCATCTTACTCTTTCAATCTCTCTTTAGGATAGGATAGGACAGGATCTTTTATTGGATTTGTGACTCTATTCCATGAGCTCCTGAACCGGAACGAATCTCTCTCCCCTGCCCTTCCCTTCCCTTATTTCAGGCGGTAAAGCTCCGGGACCCCATTTCTTTCTTTAACTCAGTCTTGAACTCGGGAAAGCATATGAAATGACTTGACTCTCCCTGACCAGTAAACGAAAGACTCAACTGAACTGCATTAGCCTTTCTTTCACTAGGGTTGAACAAGGTAAGCTGTTAAAGACTCAACGGAAGATTCTTTCTACTGAACTACAGCCCCTTACTTAACCCTAATCCTTCTTTCACTCTTTCACTAGGGAGGTGGGATTCCCTTATTTTATTGTATTAGTCTCACAGGCAGCACTAAGTTTAAGTGTCAGTTATTAGCCCAGATAAAGAAGAGAAGATGAGAGTAACCCAGCATTGGCCTAGCCTTCAAAGACTCTTTTCCTCTCTCTCCCTTCTGTAACAAGGATTCATGGGACTGATTTCACTCTTGACTAGGTAAGGTAAAGAAAGGTCAAGCTCATTCACCTCTCTTTTCTTGAACGGTAAACTACTGAACCTATTTTGGACCGGCTCTTTCTCCTTTCCTCTCCTAGACTCAAGCAAGAAGGATGAATTCGACTAACCGCTTGTTCCCTTAGTCTTTGTTATTCTGAGGAAGTTATTGTTAACCTCTGCTTGATTTCACTCTTTCCGTCGGTAAAATCAGTAACAGGTGTTCTTTCCCTCTTTTACTCTCCTGCCTGTAAGAAAGAGTGATATGAACCAAGAGACATCAATCATACAATATGCTTCAATGAAGATGTGAAGAAAAGGTTGTCAAAATTATCAAAAGATGTTTCAATTCATGCTACATTGAAGAAGAATAAAGTTTGATTGTTGTAAATTTTGGGTGGGTTATAATTTAGAGTAATTTAGAGTTATTGTATTTTAAGACTTTTTATTTAATTTCGGTTACATTTACATAATGGCTAATTATGGCCATAAAGTGTGAATGTTACAACTTTTGAAATGCCTTTAATAGTTTCATTTTGAGGCTATATAAAGCCATGTATGTTGTATTTGTAAGGTAGACTTGGAAAATATATTAAAAGAAGCATTTGTGCTTTTCTTTAGCCGATGGCTAAGTTTCTTTGCAACTCTATGTAGTTTAGGTTGCATGTAGAATCATTCAAGCTCGACATGATCAATCTTGCTTGTGGAGTGATTCGAATCTCAATCAAGTGTTCTTGCGTTGAGATATTTGATCAACAAGAATCATTGAAGCTAGACATGATCGATCTTTGCTTCTAGAGTGATTCGAATCTCAAACAATGTTCTTGCCTTGAGATATTCGATCAACAAGGTAATCCGAATCTTATTCCCCTTGTAGTTAATTCCTTATCTTATCAAAGAGTCATTCTCCTATTTCTTCTTTCTATAGGTCCTTTGCTCCTTCCCCTTCCTTGACTGTCAAAGAGAAAGCCAAAAGAAAAGATTCATTCTCTTCTCTGCTCCTTCTTTATTTTATTGTATTGATCTCGTTGCCCCGCTCCTGAGCTTATTCTTTCTGGTCTCATTGCTCCGCTCCTCTCCCTCTCGGTCGAGTTGCTCCGCTCCTTTTCTTCACTCTTTTACTCGTTAAAGCTATTTGAATGAAGAACCTGAACCATAACCTCTATGCTCCTATCCCTCTTGGTCTCCCAATTGCATCGCCTGCCCCTGTAGGTAAAGCTGGTTCGCTTTGCTCCTGAACTACTCAATAACTTAACTTGTCCTCTTGTCCCTATTTCTTTCTTCTTTAACTGGGAAACTCGGTAAACTCTTTCACCTTTCCAGAGTCGGTAAAGCATATTCTTTCTCCAGACGGAACCAGAACCGGATTGAACTCATGAATGTCATAAACAAGGCAAGGGTTTAACTATTGACTATTCGAGAATGAGGTAAAGCTATTTTACGGTCTCTTTCTTTCCCCTTATTCTCTTCCTATGAGATCCTGAACCGATATTCCTTCCCTTCGCTACTTCCCCTTACCCGTAACCTTCTTTCAAGGTAAGCTAAGAAACTGAAAGAGAAGCTCAATCACTTCTACTTCTATTTATTCTTGAACAGTGAACTGGGGGGAGAGTTTACGACCGGACTGTCCCTTCTTTCTTTGACTCGTCTACAACAGGGTCTCATGGCTGAGCCCAGTCACTTGAACCTCGTAACCCTATGAAGTCAGTCAAAGAGGAAGTGGTTGAGACAAGAGCTCATTCAACTCTATTCCTTGACTTTATTGAAGGAGGTAATGTTAGGTTATGGAGTCTGCTCCCTGTATTTATAGCTTGGTCAACGGCTATATCCAGTAAAGCTATATTTGGTAAAGTCATATTTGGTAAAGCCATATATGGTAAAGCTATATCTGGTAAAGCTATATATGGTAAATAGCTATATATAGTAGATGGTTAAATCGGGTAAAACTATATATAGTAGACTGAACCATATATATATCCCGTCCAGTAGAGCTTTGAAGATGTACTTTCTATTCTCTGTACTATCTCTTGTTGTACATACCTGAAGTCATCAATATAATATATATATATATATGTATATATATATATATATATATATATATATATATATATATATATATATATATATATATATATATATATATATATATATATATATATATATATATATATATATATATATATATATTTTAGCCAGAGTTCTCCTTGCAATTTTCACTATCCCATTCTTTATGTTCATCTAGATCGAGGTGTGCGTTGTTGTGCGATCCTAACAACTGGTATCAGAGCAAGGCAAAATTCACCACGATCTATGAAGATGGAAAGTTCAAAGATTGGAATTGAGAAGTTCGATGGATCCGATTTCGATTTCTGGAAGATGCAGATTGAAGATTATCTGTACCAGAAAGATCTTTACGAACCTCTGTTGGGGGTGAAGCCGGATACCATGACCACGGAACAGTGGAAGCTCAAGGATCGACAAGCCTTAGGGATGATCCGGTTGAAGCTATCCAGAAACGTGGCGTTTAACATCATCAAGGAGAAGACAACGTCAGATCTAATGAAGGCGCTGTCAAATATGTATGAAAAACCGTCGGCTATGAATAAGGTGTATTTGATGCGTAGATTGTTCAATCTACAAATGTCTGAAGGTGGACGTGTTGCTGATCATATAAATGAATTCAATATGATCATAAGTCAACTGGGTTCGGTGGAAATTAATTTTGAAGATGAAATTAAAGCGTTGATTTTGATGTCATCCTTACCCGAGTCATGGGATACTGTTGTTGCCGCAATCAGCAGTTCCCGAGGATCTGATAAACTGAAGTTTGATGAAATTTGAGATGTAGTTCTCAGCGAAAGTATTCGCAAACGGGAAACTGGAGATTCATCAGGCAATGCTCTCAGTGTTGATCGAAGGGGAAGAAGCAAATCAAAGAGCTCAAACAATCATGGGCGTTCAAAATCAAAAAACTGGGGAAAATCTCCAAACAAACCCAACGTAACGTGTTGGAGCTGTGGGGAAAAGGACACTTTCGGACAGATTGTACAAAATTGAAGAAGAAGCAGAATCATAAATCTGAAGATGATGATGATTCTATGTATACAACAGAAGATGCTGAGGACGTTTTAATCCTTAGTGTGGACAGCCCAGCTGAATCCTGGATTTTGGATTCAGGTGCATCGTTCCATTCGTCTCCAAGTAAGGAATTGTTTCGAAATTTCAAATCTGAAAATTTTGGGAAGGTGTATCTTGCCGACAACAAAACCTTGGAGATTGAAGGAAAGGGAGATGTCTCCATACAAACTCCAGCAGGAAATCAATAGACATTACAAGATGTCAGATACATTCCTAGTCTCAAGAAGAACCTGATCTCTATTGGTCAGTTGGATAGCACAGGCTATGCAGCAGAGTTTGGAAAGAGTTCCTGAAAGATTGTGAAGGGCGCCATGGTTGTTGCGCGTGGCACAAAATCCGGAACCTTATACACTACTGTAGAGTGTATAAACATGACTGCTGCTGCTGAGAGTGCTTCCAATTCAAGTCTATGGCACAATAGACTTGAACATATGAGCGTCAAAGGAATGAAGATGCTGACTGGGAAAGGAGCTTTTAGAAGGCTTAAAATCTGTTGATATGGGTCTTTGTGAGAGCTGCGTTATGGGCAAACAGAAACGAGTTAGTTTCACAAAGGCTGCCAGAGAATCGAAGAAAGTACGGTTGGAAATGGTCCATACAGACGTCTGGGGACCATCTCCAGTTTCATCACTTGGTGGATCAAGGTACTAAGTCACCTTCATCGATGACTTCAGCAGGAAGGTATGGGTTTACTTTTTGAAACACAAGTCAGATGTGTTTACCACCTTCAAGAAGTGGAAAGCTGAAGTTGAAAATCAGACCGGCTTGAAGATCAAATGCCTGAGGTCTGACAATGGAGGAGAGTACAACAAATCAGAGTTTATAACATTTTGTGCAGTTGAGGGAATTAGATTAATAAGAACAATTCCCAGTAAGGCAAGACAAAATGGTATTGCAGAAAGGATGATCAGAACATTGAATGAGCGAGCAAGAAGCATGAGGATTCATTCTGGATTGCCAAAGACATTCTGGGCTGATGCTGTGAACACAGCAGCATATTTGATTAATAGAGGGCCGTCAGTATCCTTGAAGTTCAAATTGTCCGAAGAAGTATGGACAGGAAAAGAACTCAAGTACTCTCACTTGAGAACCTTTGGTTGTACTGCGTATGTTCATGTTGATCCAGAGAAGAGAGATAAGCTTGATGCTAAGGCTGTGAAATGCTACTTCATAGGCTATGACTCTGACATGTTCAGGTACAGGTTTTGGGATGAGAAAAATATGAAGATCCTAAGACACTGTGATGTGACCTTTGATGAAAATGTCATGTACAAGGACAGAGAGAAGATAAACTCTGAGACTACAAAACAAGTGTGATATGAACCAAGAGACATCAATCATACAATATGCTTCAATGAAGATGTGAAGAAAAGGTTGTCAAAATTATCAAAAGATGTTTCAATTCATGCTACACTGAAGAAGAATAAAGTTTGATTGTTGTAAATTTTGGGTGGGTTATAATTTAGAGTAATTTAGAGTTATTGTATTTTAAGACTTTTTGATATGAACCAAGAGACATCAATCATACAATATACTTCAATGAAGATGTGAAGAAAAGGTTGTCAAAATTATCAAAAAGATGTTTCAATTCATGCTACATTGAAGAAGAATGAAGTTTGATTGTTGTAAATTTTGGGTGGGTTACAATTTAGAGTAATTTAGAGTTATTGTATTTTAAGACTTGTTATTTAATTTCGGTTACATTTAAATAATGGCTAATTATGGCCATAAAGTAGGAATGTTACAACTTTTGGAATACCTTTAGTAGTTTCATTTTTTAGGCTATATAAAGCCATGTATATTGTATTTGTAAGGTAGACTTGGAAAATTTATTAAAAGGAGCATTTGTGCTTTTCTTTAGCCAATGGCTAATTTTCTTTGCAATTCTATGTAGTTTAGATTGCATGTAGAATCATTCAAGCTCGACATGATCAATCTTGCTTGTGGAGTGATTCGAATCTCAAACAAGTGTTTGAGATATTTGATCAACAAGAATCATTCAAGCTAGACATGATCGATCTTGCTTGTGGAGTGATTCGAATCTCAAACAATATTCTTGCCTTGAGATATTCGATCAACAAGGTAATCCGAATCTTACTCCCCTTGTAGTGATTCCTTATCTTATCACTTTTTATTTAATTTCGATTACATTTACATAATGGCTAATTATGGCCATAAAATGTGAATGTTACAACTTTTGAAATGCCTTTATTAGTTTCATTTTGAGGCTATATAAAGCCATGTATGTTGTATTTGTAAGGTAGACTTGGAAAATATAGTAAAAGAAGCATTTGTGCTCTTCTTTAGCCAATGGCTATTTGCAATTCTATGTAGTTTAGGTTGCATGTAGAATCATTCAAGCTCGACATGATCAATCTTGCTTGTGGAGTGATTCGAATCTCAAACAAGTGTCTGAGATATTTGATCAACAAGAATCATTCAAGCTAGACATGATCGATCTTGCTTGTGGAGTGATTCGAATCTCAATCAAGTGTTCTTGCCTTGAGACAATCGATCAACAAGGTAATCTGAATCTTATTCCCCTTGTATTGATTCCTTATCATATCAAAGTGGGAGTTGAACTTGAGTGGCAAGAAAATTTACGCAGTGATGGTTCAATAGAAGCTCAAGAAACTCCTGATCCTATTGCTGAAGAATCAGACGTGGAGCAAGTTGCACCTGAGCAAGTGTTGAGAAGATCATCCAGAACTACCAGAGCACTAGATAGATATTTAACCTCATTACATTATCTGTTGCTGACTGACGAAGGAGAACCAGAGTCCTTTGATGAGGCCCTACAAGTGGAAGATTCAACCAAGTGGGAGCAAGCCATGGATGATGAGATGAGCTCACTTGAAAGGAATAATACGTGGGTGCTGACTGAGTTGTCTACAGGAAAGAGAGCTCTGTTGAACAAATGGGTGTTCAAAATCAAGGTTGAACTAGATGGCAGAAGGAGGTTTAAGGCTCAGTTAGTAGTTAAAGGATATTCACAAAGAAAAGGCATTGATTATGCCGAGATCTTCTCTTCAATGGTGAAATTAACTACTATCCGAATTCTGCTGAGTATTGTTGCATCGGAGAATTTGCACCTTGAGCAAATGGATGTAAAAATGGCGTTTTTACATGGAGATCTAGATGAGGAGATCTATATGCAACAACCAGAAGGGTTTGCAGCTCCAGGCAAGGAGCACATGGTGTGTAAGCTCAATAAGAGCTTGTATGGACTGAAACAAGCACCGAGACAATGGTACAAGAAGTTTGACTCCTTCATGAGCAAGAGTGGGTTCCACAGGAGTGAAAAGGATCAGTGTTGCTACCTCAAGAAATACACTGATTCTTATGTGTTTCTACTCCTGTATGTGGATGATATACTAATTGCTGGATCAAGTATGAGGAAGATAAACCACCTGAAGGCAAGCTTGTCTTCAGCATTTGAGATGAAAGATTTAGGTGCAGCGAAGCAGATCCTTGGGATGAGGATTTCTCGAGATAGATTTGCTGGCATATTAAATCTATCCCAAGAGCAGTACATTGAGAAGGTGTTGTCCAAATTCAAGATGAATAACGCTAAACCCAGGACTACCCCCTTGGCAAATCATATTAAATTGTCAAAGGGGCAATCTCCCAAGACAGTTGAGGAACATTCATACTTAATGGCCATAATTAGTCATTATGTAATTGTAACCTAAGGTAAATAAAAACTCTTAAACTACATTAATGAAATACAATAACTCTAAATTGTAATCAACCCACAATTTATCACATGAAACTTCATTCTTCTTCAATGTGGCATGAATTGAAATATCTTTTGATAATTTCAATAATATTTTCTTCACATCTTCATTGAAGTATATTGTATGAATGATATGTACTCAGTCAGTCTTCTTTCTACCATATCAATCAAGTGTCTCCTCAATTACTACCATCCTAATGGCTTGTTTGCTTTGAAGAAGGTTCTTTCTTTGTCTGACTTGATAGTGAATCTGCCAAGAAGTGCTAAAGAGACTTTAGACAGCATTACATTTGGGGAAGCTAATTCGTCCCTCTGATCTTCTCCTTTTTGTCTTGTTTTCATCATTCCTCGACAGTAAGAAAGATTAACGATCCTGAACTCGCATATGAAATCCTTCTTTTTCACTCTTTTACTCTCCTGTAAGAAAGATGAATGAGACTGAACTACTGACCCTTCCTTCCTTTACCTCGTTTACTCGCAGTTGAACAATTCCATTTCCTTCACCTCGTAAACTAGGTTTCACAATTTCATTTTCCGAACCTGATTGAACTCTGTCTTTCTTTGTCTTCTTCCTTTCCCTCTTCGAGTAACCCTTATCAGTCAAAGTGTTTGACACGAGAGCTCCGGAATCGTACCCGAGGTTACAGTCTTTCTTTGAAAGAAGGGAGTCAAGACTCCTGATCCTCCTTACCCGGGGAATGATATGATAAGGAATAAATACAAGGGGAATAAGATTCGGATTACCTTGTTGATCGATTGTCTCAAGGCAAGAACACTTGATTGAGATTCGAATCACTCCACAAGCAAGATCGATCATGTCTAGCTTGAATGATTCTTGTTGATCAAATATCTCAAACACTTGTTTGAGATTCGAATCACTCCACAAGCAAGATTGATCATGTCGAGCTTGAATGATTCTACATGCAACCTAAACTACATAGAATTGCAAATAGCCATTGGCTAAAGAAGAGCACAAATGCTTCTTTTACTATATTTTCCAAGTCTCCTTACAAATATAATATACATGGCTTTATATAGCCTCAAAATGAAACTATTAAAGGCATTCCAAAAGTTGTAACATTCACACTTTATGGCCATAATTAGCCATTATGTAAATGTAACCGAAATTAAATAAAAAGTCTTGAAATACAATAATGAAATACAATAACTCTAAATTGTAACCCACCCAAAATTTACAACAATCAAACTTTATTCTTCTTCAATGTAGCATGAATTGAAACGATAATTTTGACAACCTTTTCTTCACATCTTCATTGAAGTATATTGTATGATTGATGTCTCTTGGTTCATATCATTCTCCACTTCTTCAAGAGGATTCGTCCTCGAATCTATTTGTGAAACTTTGCTGCAAAACATAAGATATGAAAATACAAAGGACCTCACAACACTCTCTCACGAGTATACACTCACGGAAATTTTTGGACACTCTTTTTACACTCAGTTACACAAATGAAGCTCTCCTTCTCACCTCTCAAAATTTTAAATAGAGCAAAGATTGAATTTTGAACTCTGGATCGATTAAAAACTAAAAAGATGAAAATAAATAAAAATCAAATTGAGAAGGAACGCAAAGGAAACATATATCCGATCTTGAGCCTGAAGCTCTGATACCAAATGATACGATCAGGAATCAACTACAAGGGAATAAGATTGGGATCACCTTGTCGATCGAATATCTCAAGGCAAGAACACTTGATTGAGATTCGAATCACTCCACAAGCAAGATCGATCATGTCTAGCTTGAATGATTCTTGTTGATCAAATATCTCAACGCAAGAACACTTGTTTGAGATCCGAATCACTCCACAAGCAAGATTGATCATGTCGAGCTTGAAGGATTCTACATGCAATCTAAACTACATAGAATTGCAAAGAAACTTAGCCATCGGCTAAAGAAAAGCACAAATGCTTCTTTTAATATATTTTCTAAGTCTGCGTAACAAATACAACATACATGGCTTTATATAGCCTCAAAATGAAACTATTAAAGGCATTACAAAAGTTGTAACATTCACACTTTATGGCCATAATTAGCCATTATGTAAAGGTAACTGAAATTAAATAAAATGACTTAAAATACAATAACTATAAATTATAACCCACCCAAAATTTACAACAATCAAACTTTATTCTTATTCAATGTAGCATGAATTGAAACATCTTTTGATAATTTTGACAACCTTTTCTTCACACCTTCATTGAAGTATATTGTAGGATTGATGTCTTTTGGTTCATATCAGGAACCCTTATAGAATGAAAGAAAGAGAAGCTCAATCTCCTTTACAGTAGAGTCAATGAGATTAGCTACTGAACTAGAACCGGAGCCTCTATCCCCTTATACTCAATTACCGTATTAAACAGTAAACAAAGCCGAAATCTTAAACCTTTTCATTCTCCTTCACATTAGCAGCAGCGTCAATAAATTCTTTTCTATCTCCATATAACTGTAAAACCTTAAAAGAGCTTTTTCCTTAACAGCTGAAGCTGAAAGAAAAGAAATTCTATCTATATATAACTGTAAAAGTTCGTCAGAGGTTTTTCCCTAATAGCAGCATAGGAAATCAAATATTTTGTATCCACCATAGGGGTAAAACATTAAAAGAGGTTGATACGATAAGGAATCAACTACAAGGGGAATAAGATTCGGATTACCTTTTTGATCGAATATCTCAAGACAAGAACATTGTTTGAGATTCGAATCACTCCACAAGCAAGATCGATCATGTCTAGCTTGAATGATTCTTGTTGATCAAATATCTCAAGGCAAGAACACTTGCTTGAGATTCGAATCACTCCATAAGCAGGATTGATCATGTCGAGCTTGAATGATTCTACATGCAATCTAAACTACGTAGAATTGCAAAGAAACTTAGTCATCGGCTAAAGAAAAGCACAAATGCTTCTTTATTATATTTTCCAAGTCTGCCTTACAAATACAACATACATGGCTTTATATAGCCTCAAAATGAAACTATTAAAGGCATTACAAAAGTTGTAACATTTACACTTTATGGCCATAATTAGCCATATGTAAAGGTAACTGAAATTAAATAAAATGACTTAAAATACAATAACTCTAAATTATAACCCACCCAAAATTTACAACAATTAAACTTTATTCTTCTTCAATGTAGCATGAATTGAAACATCTTTTGATAATTTTGACAACCTTTTCTTCACATCTTCATTGAAGCATATTGTATGATTGATGTCTCTTGGTTCATTTCAGAGGTTTTCCCCTAATAGTTGGAACTTCAATCTGATCTCGTGCTTTTACCTTTTACTGTGTCATTAATGCATCAATGGAGTCAATTCATTCTTTCTTCTATTTTTTTATCAGTAGGTCAGCCTATATATAGAATACTTGAGTTCCCACCTCTG
>CM031893.1:4241660-4293543 GCA_018691285.1 Cucurbita argyrosperma subsp. sororia
TAGTGGTACAATACCACTCTTATCATTCGGCAACCAAAGAAAGACCGAGTAGTGATATGAATCCAACAACTGATCACTTCCATGTACCCGAACGAGCAATTACAAAAAGCAATACAAAGAAGATTCAAGAATCAAATCAAGAAAATAATAGAGTGGCTGATATTGGAAAGTAATTATAAGACTTACCTTTGGTAGTTGAATTACCAATTAAGGAAATTTATTAATGCCTTATTTTCTTTAATTTATATTTAATAACATTTATTAATAGTTTGTATGAATTGCCTTATATTCTTCAATTTGTATTTAATAGCATTTATTAGCATTTATTAGTGATTGGTGGCTGAACCATATTATGTTAGGGTTACCTTTTAGACCTATTTAAAGACATGTAATATTCATGTTTGGGAGATTTTGTTGAATACAGAAAAAAAACCTTTGTGTTTTCTTGATACCTTTTTGGTGTTATTCTTTTTCAAACCTTGCTTTAGGTGTGATGTTTAAACCGATTCATTGAATTAGTTTTGATCAAGCTAATTCTGGAGTGAATTGTCTTGGTATCTAAGAGTCATTCATCTTCTAACCAGCTCTTGGTTGGAATCAATCCGTTAAGTTAGCTTTCTCTGTAAGCGTTTTGCAAGGATTCTAGAAGGACCTCTAGCTTTGCAAACTCCAGCATTGTAGGCGCTTATCATTTGGTATCAGAGCATTTGGTCGACGTTCTTTGGCCGCTCTAGAGGTGAAATATCTTTATTGTTATCTTTTTGTATCAATTTTGCTTCTCTCTCAGATTATCGGAAAAAAAAAAAACCAGCCTTTACATTCTTGACCTAGTACCAAAAGCCTACCTTTGAGTGTTAAACACGAGTGTCCCTGAGTGAAATTTTTGTGAGAAGTGTGGAGAGGTCCCTTGATAACAAAATGTCACATAATAGAGAAACACTACCACCAGTACCAGATCTTAATACAACCATTCTTCAAGCAATTTAAGGTATGATGGAAATGATGATGGAAGATAGACAACAAAGAAGGGCGCAACAACAAAGACAAGAACAAACATTACAAGAAGATGAAGGTATAGTAGTACAAGAAAGACAAGTTGATCGTAGATGGAGAGGAAGAAATAACCATGCAACTATTATGCAACCTAGAAGGATGGAAAGAGTACATGAAGATAGAGATGGGGGAGTTAAACTCAAAATCCCGCCCTTTTGTGGAACGGCAGATTCTAAGGCATACTTGGAATGGGAAAGAAAGATAGAGCATGTGTTTGATTGCAACACCTATAGTGAAAATAAGAAGATGAGACTTGCTATTGCCGAATTTACCAATCATGCTGGTGATTGGTACCAACATCTCAAATCCGAGAAAAGAAGAAAAGAGGAGGATCCAATAGAGACATGGGAAGAACTTAAAGAAGCCATGAGAAAAAGGTATGTTCCAAAACATTATGAAAGAAATTTGAAAACTAAATTGCAAGGTTTGAGGCAAGGAACAAAAAGTGTGACAGAATATTATCAAGAGATGGAAACTATGATGGAAAGAGCAAATGTTAGAGAAGAAGAAGAAGATACCATGTCTAGATTCCTTGGAGGTTTGAATCGAGAAATTGCTCATCTTGTTGATAGAAATCCACCACCATATTTGGAAGACATGTATCATTATGCTCTCAAAATTGAAGACCAATTGAAGGAAGAAAAAGAGCATTAAAAAAGGTACACATCACGAACTAACACCTTTTAAAATTCTAAAACTTGGAACAATGATAGTTTTGTGAATAGAACTGAATCAATGTCACCAAAAGAAAAGTTTGTGACTGCTAAAATGGTGGAGGCTGAGAGTTCCAATCGTAAAAAGAATGAAGCTTCAAAGTCGGTACAGGAGAAGTCTAGTTCTATTCAATGCTGAAAGTGCAAAGGGTTTGGACACATGAGCAAAGAGTGTGTTAATAAAAAAGTTATGGTGATAAGGAATGGTATACTTGATTCAACTGATGAATGTGAGGATCATGATTCACAGCTTGTGAAAGAAATCGCAGCATATGATGATGAGTATGTTGAAGAAGGTAATTCCATATCTTTGATCACAAGAAGGGTACTCAATGTTCATATCAAGGAAGAGAAATTTGAAGATCAAAGGGAAAACTTGTTCCACACAAGATGTTTGATCAAAGGAAACCCATGCAGCTTGGTGATTGATAGTGGAAGTTGCACAAATGTGGTAAGCAGCTTCCTTGTAAAAAGACTTCAACTTTCTGTCCATCCCCATCCAAAACCATACAAACTTCATTGGTTAACAAACAAAGAAGAAATTAAGGTGAACTCCCAAGCTCTTATTTCCTTTACACTTGGAAGATATAAAGATGAAGTTCTTTGTGATGTCGTACCAATGCATGCGGGAGACATCTTATTCGACCGACCTTGGCAATATGATAGAAAGAAGAAAAGAAAAGAATATGAAGAACAATAGTGGAGAGAAAAAACTAAGGTAAAGGTGAGAAAAAAAAAGTGAGGAAAAAAAAATATATTCAGTTCTTGTCCGGAAAGAACGATGAATTTGATTTGAGGACAAATCCTTTTAAAGAAAGGGGGGATGATATGAATCCAACAACTGATCACTTCCATGTACCCGAATGAGCAATTACAAGAAGCAATACAAAGAAAGATTCAAGTATCAAATCAAGAAAATAATGGAAAGTGATTAGAAGACTTTTGTTTGGTAGTTGAACTACCAATTAAGACAATTTATGAATTGTCTTATATTCTTTAATTTATATTTAATAGCATTTATTAAAAGTTTGTATGAATTGCCTTATATTCTTCAATTTATATTTAATAGCATTTATTAAAAGTTTGTATGAATTGCTTTATATTCTTCAATTTGTATCTAATAGCATTTATTAATGGTTGGTGACTGAACTTTATTTTGTTAGGGTTATCTTTTGGGCCTATTTAAAGGCATGTAATGCTCATGTTTGAGAGATTTTGTTGAATACAGAAAAAACCTTTGTGTTTTCTTGATAACCTTTTGGTGTTATTCTTTTTCAAACCTTGCTTTAGGTCTGATGTTTAAACCGATTCATTGAATTAGTTTTGATCAAGCTAATTCTGGAGTGAATTGTCTTGGTATCTAAGAGTGACCATCATAGATTCCAAGTTCGATCTAAGAGTCATTCATCTTCTAACCAGCTCTTGATTGGAATCAATCCGTTAAGTTAGCTTTCTCTGTGAGCGTTTTGCAAGGATTCTAGAAGGACCTCTAGCTTTGCAAATTCCAGCATTGTAGGCGCTTATCACGATCAGTAATCTAATCTTGAGGCTTTCCTTCTTTTAAAAGAACTAGAACATGATGATGGGGATGGAGTTACCGAGACAGTGGAATATCCTGTTTACGAGGTGAATGAGAATGAATTCATCCTTCTTACAGGTAGGAGAGTATCAGAAGAAAGAGGAGCGAAGCAATGAGACTCAAAAGAATAGTCCAGGACAGGACAGACGGAAGGAACCCATTTACCGAGTTCAATCAGTAATAGGACAAGTCAAGGCAATGGAATTGCTTTAGCCAATCAGTCAGTCAAAGGTGTAGGTCAGGGAAGGGAAGAGAGGGAATACTGGTTCCCGTTCAGTAGTGAATGAATAGAGGGACAGGAGAAAGAAGAGAAGCCAGACAGTTAAAGAGGAGCCGCGCCCGAGCATAAAAAAAATAAGAAATGGTACTTACAGTCGAATGAATAAGGTAAATAGGTAAAGGAGGATCAGTAGACGAGGCGGGAGCCCGAGCAAACCAGCCAACAAGAAAGGAAAGAGAGAGACTGAACCTTTACAGTCGGTAAAAGAGATTCATTCGACTTAACTCCGCTTCACCTTTGACTCTATTCCCTATTGGCCATTTCAGTCGGTAAAGCATATGAAACATGCATTCTCCTTTGACTCTATTACCAGAAGTTATTGGATTAAGGAAGTCAAGACTCTACTCCTTATTCATGAGACAGAACTACTTGTCCTCTCCCTATTTTTTAGGTCATTGAACAAGACAAGGTAATAGGTGTGTGTTTGATTGAAGAGGAAGGAAAGCCGAAAGAAGAAGAAATTCAGGAGTTAGCAGCTTTGAAAGACTGAACCGATATGACCTTCACTACTTCACCTATTGATTGATTCTTTCTCCTGAACCTGTCGATAATGACTTCAATCCCTTTCCCTATTTACCTTATGAATGAAAGAAGGGCACAGTAAATGAATTAGCTACTTCACCCATTTACCTTATTCATCAGAGTGAAAGACTCAACCACAAAGAAAAACAACCTGAACCTATATGTGACCCTATCTTACTTACCTTATTCATTCAGTCTGGAACCCATTTATTCTGGAGCAGCTCAAGATCCTTATTCATCAATGAATTCTCCTTTACCTATTTATTCATCGTAAACGAAGAAGAAAGCGAACTACTTCCCCTCCCGGTATTAGTCTTTTTCGGAGAATCGAATCGGTCCGAAGAAGACATCTTTGCTTTGACTCCTAATGGGCCCCCGTGGAATGGTTTGTTTCGACCTCAATTACATTACCTTTCCTTCACCTTCTGGAACAGTAAACTCCTGACTTCCCCTTCACCTTATACTCTCTGACCTACCCTCACTTTACAGGAAAGAAAAGAGAATGAATTGATTGAAGCCGAAGACCGAGTGCAAGAAAGATTTGATTAGCTCATGAACCTCTATTCCATTCCCTAAACACTTGATGAAAGGATAGTAAAGTAAAGAAAATCAGACTGAACCGCAAACCCTGACTATTCCTCTTTTACTCTATTCCCCCTTTATTTAGAGAATGAAATGAACGAGTTTACAGTCTTTAAATCAATATCAATGAATTAGCTGATAGTCGAGTAAATGAATGAAAGAAATCAAACCCCTAGTTATTTACCTTACCGCGTGAAAGAATAGAGATAGTGAAACCTGAACCGGATGTAACCTGGGGAGAAAGAAAGAGAGAGAAGCTTAATCTCCTTTCTTTACAGGAGAGGGGAGAGTAAAGAAAAGAGAACTCATCATTTCTTGAAGAATCTCAACGTGTATTCTCCTTCACCTCTATGAGCTGACCTTATTTCAGGGTAGGTAATATGTATGTAGTCTCAAGACAAAACTCAACCAGATATTCTATTTCTTTACATTACAGTAGAGTAATCCTACCTCTTTTCGAGTCGAGCTGCTTAATAGTGTTTCGAATCAAACTGTCGAGCTTGGGAACATTAATTAATTACCTGATTGTGATTGAAGAGAGAGGGTTGGACTATTCTTCTTTTCCGATATGCCCTTCCTTTAACTTGTCAGTCGAGTAAACGAATGAAATGAAAGATCAATCTCCTGTGTCGAGCTGCTGAGCACCTTTACTCTGCATTACCTTTGCCGATATTCCATATTTATTATTGAACTATAAACTCATGAACCTGAACCTCTACAACTATCAGCTTCTCTACAGAACTACTTCAAGCTATTTGACAGTCTCTTCTTTGTTCTTGATCAATCACTCCGTACCCTATTTATTCAAAGACGGATCTTTCTACTTCAAGCTAGACATGATTGATCTTGCTTGTGGAGTGATTCGAATCTCAATCAAGTGTTCTTGCCTTGAGATATTCGATCAACAAGGTAATCCGAATCTTATTCCCCTTGTATTGATTCCTTATCATATCAGAGACACAATAACCTTTTTTACAATCTTTGTTTGATTGAAGAAAGACTACAGAAAAGAGATAGAACATTTTCAGTCGGTCGAGTAAAGGAAAGATAAGAGATAGAAAGAAGGGAGTCAAGACGAAAGCAAAGCAAAAACAAGTACTCCTTCATTCCCTACTACTATTTATAGACTTTGAAAGAAGTCAATCCGAAAGCTCAAACCAGGACGGACTATTCTTCAAACAACACTCGGTAAAGCATATGAAATCCTGTCCCTTCCTTGGGAACCTATTCTGTAAACTCAATCACTCGCATATGAAATGCTTCTTGCTTTCACTCCTGCCCATGAACCTTTACAACAAATGAAAGGATGTTCGCTTCGCTCCGCTTTGACTCTATGACCTTCCCTTCCGGAACTGTAACCAACCCTTATGAATTAATTAGAATGATCCTACTACTGATTGAACGAGTTTAGAGTGAGCAGAGCTACTTCACGAACCAGGAGAGATCTGGAACCAGACCTGGAACAAAGAAGGGAGGAAGTCTTTCAAGGAAAGAGGAAAGAGGAACAGTAAGAAAAGAAGCAAGCTCATGAACCTGAACCTTCTTTCACCCTAAAGCAAGGTCAAGCTCCTTTTCCTGTCGGTAAAGTTGCAGAGCTCCTTCACCTCCCCTGTGGGTAAAGGGGCTTCGCTCATGAACCGTAACCTTATACTCTATTATCTTCTCCGTAACCTTTTCCTATTTCTTCTTTCATTCCTTAGCTGCTTTGAAAGCCTCAACCGGAACTGGAAGTCAAGATTGACGATTAATGATCTTTCACCTTCTTGAACAAGGAAAAAGGTAAACTCCGTAACTCGCATATTCTCTCCTGTCCCTTCCTCCATAACCCTTTATCAAAGAATGAGACTTCCCCTTATACGATATTGATTCTTTCACTCGGGTTTCACTCTGTAACATAGGCTGCTGTATGAGAAGCTAGCTCCGGAACCTATTGAACAGGGTTTCACTATTCAAAGACTGGGTAAAGCGCTATTTAACTGAACCTTTTTTACAGTCTTTGTTTGATTTTAGGGAGACTAAAGGTTCGTTAGAGTGAACTATAAGGAAAGTCGAAACGATGAATTAGATAGACTGATTGAACTCTAAAGCAAGGTAAAGCGACTGAGCCTGAACACCTGAGCTACTGAACCGGAACCTTCTTTCTTTCACTCCTCTTTCACCAATATTACCTGACCTTCCTTCCCCTTCCTTATCTTTCTTTGACTATTCCTTCCTCAACCGACACCCTTTTCTTGACTCTATGACCTTTCCCTTCCGTTACTGTGAGTTATTCAAAGTAAACAAGCTAATCAAGCATATGAAATGAATTTACTCTATCTCCCTGATAGAACTGTAGTAAACGAGGCTTAACTGCTTTTCTTTCTTTACCTCTTTTGGTAATACGGAATAGGTGTTTAACTCGGCTTCTTTAACTAACTCATTTTCTTTTCTCCTGTAAAGAAAGACTAAAGATTCATGATTCTTCACGGGCGGGAACCTTGACTCTCGAGTTGCTTTGCTGCTGCACCTATTTATTCCGGAACAGTAAACACTCTTTCTTTATTAATGAGACAGAACAGTAAGGAAAGATAAATGAATTAGCTGCTTTACACAGGAAAGTAAGTAAATTCATTCAATGCTTCACCGGACCATGAGAGTCAATTCAATCCGTAACCTCTCCAACTCGGTTGAACAATTCCATTTCCCGAACCTGATTGAACTCTTAAGGACCTTTTATTCTACAATTCTACCCTCTCATTTTTTGGGATAAAATCCCTATTTTTGGGGCTCTTTTCGACTGAGGTAATGTTAAAGGAAAGAGAGAGACTGAGAGTGAACCGGATTGAATTCATTTACTCGACTGCCTGTAAGAAAAGAAGAATCATAATCAGAGAATGAAAGAAGGGAGACTGAAGATGAATTCGAGTGAACTAGAAGTCAAGACTATCGAAAGCCGCTAATTCATTTCCTCTCTCTCCCCTCACTGTAAAAGAAGAAACCTCAAACCTGAACCTGATGGATGTAACTCCTTCACCCATTCTATCTAGACTCTCTTGTCCCCGACTGGCCCGGTCTTCCTTGTCTCACTGCTTGTTTGTCGCCTGAACTATTCTATTTCTTTTACTCGGTAAATAGGCTGAAGCTAGCTCCGGAACTATTCAAGCACAGGGTAGGTAAATAGGTCAAAACAAAGTCAAGTTAACTCCTTGTTCCGTTATTGTGAGTTATGAGAAGGAAGTTCTTGTTCGAGGTAAACCCCTGAACTACTTCTTTCACCGTCTTTCCTCTCCTCTCCGGACGTAACCTATTGATTCATAGATTAGGACTTGAGGCTACTGAGGCTTGAGGCATCATCTTTCACTCCTTCTGACCTGATTGTTAAGTCATATGAGAATACGAAAAGAGAGGTCTTAGGTGTAGCCACCTTGGATGTGAGCATTGGACCGCATGATCGGGGGGAGAGCATGAAAATTCTTTCCAACCAAAGTCAGACTACTTTGACAGTACAGTACTCAATTTCATCGAGCCTACATATTTTAATCTAATCTGTTACTTGGCAGACAGACTAAGGTTGCACCAAACCAAAGGGAGGCCATCCTCTGTGCATTTGAAACAAAAATTCCCCCTCAGAACTTTGGTGGTAACCAGCCAAGGGATTTGCATGGAAAACATCGCAAGGGCAATAATGCCCCACCCAGTACTAGAAAGCCAACCCGAGGCTTCTTTTGCCGCTTTCTCTTTATCCGGGTTTGATTTCGACATAGTTCAGGTTTTTGACCATGTGGATAGTAAGGAGCTCATTGGTCTTTACTTTGACCCATATGCAAATCACGCAGTGACTAACATAACATCATGAGGAAGATTGATTACTTCCCATGCTTGCGGTTAGGGAAGAATCAGCAAGGCATAACAGAAATACCAGAATACCCTGATAAGCGCCTACAATGCTGGAATTTGCAAAGCTAGAGGTCCTTCTAGAATCCTTGCAAAACGCTCACAGAGGAAGCTAACTTAACGGATTGATTCCAACCAAGAGCTGGTTAGAAGATGAATGACTCTTAGATCGAACTTGAAATCTATGATGGTCACTCTTAGATACCAAGACAATTCACTCCAGAATTAGCTTGATCAAAACTAATTCAATGAATCGGTTTAAACATCAAACCTAAAGCAAGATTTGAAAAAGAATAACACCAAAAGGGTATCAAGAAAACACAAAGGTTTTTTCTGTATTCAACTAAAATCTCTCAAACATGAGTATTACATGCCTTTAAATAGGTCTAAAAGGTAACCCTAACATAATATGGTTCAGCCACCAATCACTAATAAATGCTATTAAATACAAATTGAAGAATATAAGGCAATTCATACAAACTATTAATAAATGCTATTAAATATAAAAGGAAGCAAATAAAGCATTAATAATTTCCTTAATTGGTAATTCAACTACCAAAGGCAAGTCTTCAAATTATTTCCCAATATCAGCCACTCCATTATCTTCTTGATTTGATATGCGAATGCTATAAAGATTTTTGGGCACAAAAGTCCTTGTTTCAACCGGTACACTAGCTAGCTTTTGAAGATGCAATGTATAGGCCTCTTGAATCTTCTTAACCTTGCTTCTTGTAATCGGTCCTTCGGGTACATGCACGTGATCAGTTGTTGGATTCATATCATCCCCCCTTTCTTTAAAAGGATTTGTCCTCAAATCAAATTCATCGTTCTTTCCGGACAAGAACTGAATTTTTTTTTTTCTCACTTTTTTTTCTCACCTTTACCTTAGTTTCTTCTCTTCACTGTTGTTCTTCAGATTCTGTTCTTTTTTTCTCTAATTTCAATTGGTCACAATGTACTTCATATGGAGACAATGGAAGTAAAGTAAATTTCTTCCCACACAAAGTAAAAGTATACTTGTTCATGAAACCATCAAATGTTACCTTTCTATCATATTGCCAAGGTCGGCCGATAAAGATGTCCCCCGCATGCATTGGTACGACATCATAAAGAACTTCATCTTTATATCTTCCAAGAGTAAAAGAAATAAGAGCTTGGGAATTCACCTTAATTTCTTCTTTGTTTGTTAACCAATGAAGTTTGTATGGTTTTGGATGTGGATAGACAGAAAGTTGAAGTCTTTTTACAAGGAAACTGCTTACCACATTTGTGCAACTTCCACTATCATCAATCAGCAAGCTGCATGGGTTTGCTTTGATCAAACATCTTGTGTGGAACAAGTTTTCCCTTTGATATTCAAATTTCTCTCCCTTGATTTGAACATTGAGTACCTTTCTTGTGATCAAAGATATGGAATTACCTTTTTCAACATACTCATCATCATATGCGGCGATTTCTTCCACAAGCTGTGAATCATGATCCTCACATTCATCATCTGAATCAAGTATACCATTCCTTATCACCATAACTTTTTCATTAACACACTCTTTGCTCATGTGTCCAAATCCTTTGCACTTCCAACATTGAATAGAACTAGACTTCTCTTTTACCGTCTTTGAAGCTTCATTCATTTTACCATTGAAACTCTCAGCCTCCACTCTTTTAGCAGTCACAAACTTTCCTTTTGGTGACATCGAATCATTTTTATTCATAAAACTATCCTTGTTCCAAGTATTAGAATTTGAAAAGATGCTAGTTCGTGATGTGTACCTTTTTGAATGCTCTTTTTCTTCCTTCAATTGGTCTTCAATTTTGAGAGCATAATGATACATATCTTCCAGATATGGTGGTGGATTTCTGTCAACAAGATGAGCAATTTCTCGATTCAAACCTCCAAGGAATCTAGACATGGTATCTTCTTCTTCTTCTCTAACCTTTGCTCTTTTCATCATAGTTTCCATCTCTTTATAATATTCCGCCACACTTTTTGTTCCTTGCCTCAAACCTTGCAATTTAGTTTTCAAATTTCTTTCATAATGTTTTGGAGCATACCTTTTTCTCATGACTTCTTTAAGTTCTTCCCATGTCTCTATTGGATTCTCCTCTTTTCTTCTTCTCTCGGATTTGAGATGTTGGTACCAATCACTAGCATGATTGGTAAATTCGGCAATAGCAAGTCTCATCTTCTTATTTTCACTATAGGTGTTGCAATCAAACACATGCTCTATCTTTCTTTCCCACTGCAAGTATGCCTCAGAATCTGCCGTTCCACAAAAGGGCGGGATTTTGAGTTTAACTCCCCCATCTCTATCTTCATGTACTCTTTCCATCCTTCTAGGTTGCATAATAGTTGCATGGTTATTTCTTCCTCTCCATCTATCATCAACTTGTCTTTCTTGTACTACTATACCTTCATCTTCTTGTAATGTTCGTTCTTGTCTTTGTTGTTGCGCCCTTCTTTCTTGTCTATCTTCCATCATCATTTTCATCATACCTTGAATTGCTTGAAGAATGGTTGTATTAAGATCTGGAACTGGTGGTACTGCTTCTCCATTATGTGACATTGTTATCAAGGGACCTCACCACACTTCTCACAAAAATTTCACTCAGGGACACTCGTGTTTAACACTCAAAGGTAGGCTTTTGGTACTAGGTCAAGAATGTAAAGGCTGACTTTTTTTTTTTTTTTTTTGATAATCTGAGAGAGAAACAAGATTGATACAAAAAAATAATAGTAAAGATATTTCACCTCTAGAGCGGCCAAAGAACGTCGACCAAATGCTCTGATACCAAATGATAAGCGCCTACAATGCTGGAATTTGCAAAGCTAGAGGTCCTTCTAGAATCCTTGCAAAACGCTCACAGAGGAAGCTAACTTAACGGATTGATTCCAACCAAGAGCTGGTTAGAAGATGAATGACTCTTAGATCGAACTTGGAATCTATGATGGTCACTCTTAGATACCAAGACAATTCACTCCAGAATTAGCTTGATCAAAACTAATTCAATGAATCGGTTTAAACATCAAACCTAAAGCAAGATTTGAAAAAGAATAACACCAAAAGGGTATCAAGAAAACACAAAGGTTTTTTCTGTATTCAACTAAAATCTCTCAAACATGAGTATTACATGCCTTTAAATAGGTCTAAAAGGTAACCCTAACATAATATGGTTCAGCCACCAATCACTAATAAATGCTATTAAATACAAATTGAAGAATATAAGGCAATTCATACAAACTATTAATAAATGCTATTAAATATAAAAGGAAGCAAATAAAGCATTAATAATTTCCTTAATTGGTAATTCAACTACCAAAGGCAAGTCTTCAAATTATTTCCCAATATCAGCCACTCCATTATCTTCTTGATTTGATATGCGAATGCTATAAAGATTTTTGGGCACAAAAGTCCTTGTTTCAACCGGTACACTAGCTAGCTTTTGAAGATGCAATGTATAGGCCTCTTGAATCTTCTTAACCTTGCTTCTTGTAATCGGTCCTTCGGGTACATGCACGTGATCAGTTGTTGGATTCATATCATACCCTACCTCTATACGGGAAAGGATACGCTCCTTTGAAGGAAGATCAAAGGGAGCGAGAGGAAAGAATCCAAAGTTGGGTCTTGGCCAAAAAGAATGGTGAGACTTTTGATTGGAAAATGCGCTCCTACTTCAAAACCCTTAACGGTTACTTTGTCAAGGGTCAGATTTCCTTTTTGGGGCTTTCCTGAGCCTTGGTATTGCCCTACTACTTAAAAGAGAATGAATGTCGGGGGTTGAAATCTTCTTCGATACCAGCCTCAAGCTAGAAGACTGTGAGCTGGTCCAGCTGATGGAAAAGGATTGGGAAGAGAACATGGATGCATCTCTCTTTGAGAATGTTTATGTCTTTGAAGATGGGAAATTGAGCCAATAGGGTTGATTCGGTCTTCCACTTCAGAATTGGTACCTCGCGGAAGAGTCCAGACCCATGCATCTAGAGTCAGAACTAGAGTCCGAGTCTGAAACCGAGTCAGAGTCTGAGTACAACTCTTCCTTGTATCTAGTGAATCTCCTTTTAAAGAGGTGATCAACCTCTTCTTCCTTTTACCCTTTGAACAAGGTCTCTCAGTAAGCAAATATTGGGTGGGCTACAGCCTCTTTCTTTTCTTTTCCGAACAAGCTACAGCTTTTGAATCGAAGCCAGGTCACTCTTTCTAAAGAAAGAGAATAAAATCAGACTGATTGAACTCATAAATAGGCAGGTTGGCTGGCTGATCCGCTACTGAACCGTAACCTTCTTTTCTTGCTTTCACGCATGAACCAGATTGAGCTCCGAAACCGATATTACATTACCAACAATAAGTTAGTCTTCCTTATTCGAAGGAAGTGATTGTGAAAAGGAAGTCAAGACTCGAGCAAGATTCATTCTTTCTTTCTCTAATCCTTCTTTCACTTCTCTTTCTCCTTTCTTTCACGAGGTAAATGAAATAACTACTGAACCTGAACCGGAATCATCATCATCGAATGAAACAAGAATGAGACTTTACAGTAAGGAAAGGGGAAATTGATTCGCTCATGAACCTTTGACTGATTGAACTCGGTAAAGCAACTTCGCTCCGGAACCCTCACCTATTACAGTCTCGTCGAGCTACACTTACTCCTATTCTATTAATGAGCCAAAGAGAAAGGGGAAAGAAGACAGAAAGATTAATTCCCCTGAACCTCTGGATTCTTTCGCTGTAAAGAAGGTCTCACTGCTTGTCGTCGAGCTGCTTCACACCTTTCCTCTTCATTATCCTGAACCTATTCTTTATGGTCTGATTCATTGCTCCTCTGCCTATCGTTCTCGCAATTTCATTGCCTTAACTACTGAACTCACCTTCTTTCACTCAGTCTTGAACAAGGGTGGAAAGCCTCAAGATGAATGAGAGTGAACTACTTTTCCTTTATGACTTGAACTTTCTAGTCGAGTAAATGAATTAGCTACTTCACCTTATACTCTAAGCTACTGAACCACAAGGAAAGACTCACAATTTCATTGCCTTACCCTCTATTGAGCTACTTCATAGGCTTCCTTCTTGTCTGTCCCTATTGATTCTTTAATTGTAAACCCCTGAATTCAATAACTTGAAGAACTGTAACCCCTCTGTCTTCGTCTTCACTCTTTCACTCGTTAAATAGATAGGCTGATCTTCTTTTCTGATATTCCCTGATTGAATTGATGTCTCTCTTGTAATGTAAACTGCTGAACCTCGGCTTCTCTCCGGAACAGGCAGGAGATATGGGGCTAGTCTCTTTGCTGTTCTTTCCTCTGGCTGATTGAGAACTATTCTTGAACTGTATAAAGAAGACTAAAGATTAATGGATTGAACGAACTCTTTTATTTTTTAACCTTCAAAGAATGTAAACGAATCAAATAAAAGAGAAGCGACTGATACAGAAATGGAATGAATGAATTAGCTGACAGGAGAGGAAATCAAAGAATATAGATAGTTCAACCCTAGTGAAAGAAGAAGAAGATATTCCCTGAACTTTACAGGAGTAGAGCAAGTAAATGAATGGCGGAACCTCTATCTGTATTCCCTTGCCTTATTGTCAGAAGGTCAAAGTAGCTCTTGATTGAACCAGTATTACCTGACCTGAACGGACCTAGTTAGAAACTCTTCGTTTACCGGATTGAACTGTAAAAGAGAAATACTCAAGATGCATTCTCCTGAACCAATCCTTCCCTTATTTCTGGAGGTAAACTGTATGTAGGATGATTCTTTCACTCTTTTACTCTCCGATCAAGCATATTCAATGACTGAGAGTGAACTACTGAACCTATTTATTCTGTCACTCGGTAAACAGAAATTCCATTGCCGGGACTATTACTGATTTCACTCTGTAAATAGAATAGGTCTTTGCTTTGTTTACGAACTTCTCTCCTGAACCTGATTTCACTCTGTAATAGGTGTTTATTTGTTTACGAACTTCTCTCTTTCACCTTCTTTCTTTAACTGTAAATAGGGAATCTTAACTATTCTCCTATCCCCTTTCTTTTCTTTCTCTTTTTCTTCCTTATTAAATCAAATGAGAGTAGTAAGCTAAGAGTTGATAATGAGAGTAGTAAGCTAAGAGTTGATAACAAGGAAATCTCATTATGAAAAGAAGAATCTTGAATCATCCAAGGAAAGATTCCTTATTCATTGCGAGCATATTCATTTACTTACCTTCAACCACTGGTAAACTAAGAAAATTCAAGGATGGATGTTGGAGCGTCTTCGCCCCTCTACGACGAATGCCCCTTTCCCTATGTATTCTTATTCTTTGACTGATTTCCCTCAATAATAGGTCTTTGATTTCACTCTTTCTCCGGCTTACGATATTCCCTTCCCTGATTTCCGTATACTCTTTCTTCCTTATTAGTGTTGAAAGTCAAGACGAACGAAGGATTCCTTCTCTTGTTCCTATTCTCTCGTTCACCTTCTTCTTCTTTCATTCGGTAATTAAAGGGAAAGACTGAACCGAAACCTTATTCTTGAACTCCTTTTTATAGTTAGGGATATTAATTAGCTGGCTGCTTTGAAAGACGAAAACTAGACAAGATGCATTCTCCGGGGAACCCATATTACCTGACCCTGAACCTGATATTGAACTTCTCTTTCCGCTTATGAATCAAGTGTTGAAAGGAAGGACTCAACCAACTCAAGCAAGATCCCTTCAAAGACTCTTTCCCTCTGTAATAGGTGTGTTTGTTCTTTCTCCTGAATCTCGGCTGCTTCTTTCTTGCTTTCATTGTAAGAGAAGGTCAAGCTACTAAACCTCTGCCTTATTAATCAAGTTCAGACGAAAGAACAATGTAAACAACTGGGAATTCAGTCTTGATTTCCCAGTTGAGGATTGACTGACAGTTCACTCTCAGGAATCCTTCTTTCGTCTTTCAAGCTGAATCAAAGGAAAGATCAGATCAAGAAGCCGAGGGGAAGTAGTTAAGTCTTATTCTTCTTTCGTCTCATTCTTCTTGAGTTCAGTCTTGATTTCCTGATTACCTTGTTCAATCAAAGAGCTACTTCATGAACCAACAAACCTATTTACCTCGTGTAAAAAGGTGAAGGAGTGAACGAACAGACCTACAGGAAGGGAATATCGGGTCAGGTTCTTCTTCTAGCTTTACCGAGGAGAATCTGTCTATCTCATTAATAAGGAAAGGAGTCTCCTTGATAGTTGCTTTCGGCTTTCAAAGCGGCTAACTAACTAACTAACTCATTCATTTATTCAAAGATTGTAAACTCTCTTTCCTCTTTCGGCTTTCCAGAGTTTAAGACAGAGTGAAAGAAGTAATAAATAGGGAGTGAACTCGAATCAATTGAATATGCTTTCTTTACAGTCTAGTAGTATATATAAGAACAAGAACAAATGGTAATAGATAGGGGGAATGGAATTGCTTTACTGAGTGAGTGTTTGAATCTATAGGTGTAGGTTCATGAGCTTTACCTTCTTCCTTCTCTTCCTGCCTATTTATCTCGGTTACTCTTCAATCAGGTCATAGAGGTTCATGAGTAAGTAGAGTAGCTCGACTGTCAAGCTGCTAACTCCTTCTTTCCAACCCAGCAAGCAAGGATCAGAGAAAGAATGAATTGTTAGTATAGTCTTTCCTTTCTTACAGGAGAGTGAGTTCAATCAGTACAATGTAGGAGAGAAGCCAGCCTATTTATCCAGAGAAAGAAAAGAGAAGAAAGAGGCCAGACCGATAGTTGAATCAATCACTTGAATCAGTGGAAGGAGTTATTGATCATGAATCAGAAAGACAGTTGCGAAGCAAGCTTTGAGACCGATAGGGAGAGGATAGAATTTATTCATTAATGGTCTTTAAGAGTGAAATCAAGGAGAAAGATCAGTTACAGAGGGTTACAGTTCAAGAATACATAGGTTCAAGTACGGAGAAAGAATATCCTTTATCGAGGTTACTATTCAGGAGAGAGAGGAAAGAAATGAATTAGCGTTGTAATAAATAAGGGAAGGGAGTACAGGGGCAGGAGCCAAGCTGCGAAGACTGTAAGGAGAGGAGTGAAACAGCTCGACCAAAGGGAGAGGAGTGAAAGAAGGGCAGTCAGGTAATATCGGTGAAGGAGAAAGACTAACTACTATTTATCGAGTTAAAGAAGGCAAGGGAATAAAGGTGAACAAGAACTTCCTTCTAATAACTCACAATCACAGAAGGGAGAGGTTCAGGATTGAAATTCATTGTTTGAATAAATAGGGAAAGAACTGAAGGATCAGAGAATGAATCTTTCGTCTTGACTTCCCCAGATTCAATTCATTGTTTGAATAAATAGGGAGAGGAGAAGGAGCAAAGAGAACAGACCTCGGGCAATCAGGTTCAGGTTCATCAGTTTACCGAGTTCACTAAGGGAAGGTCCTAAAGTCAAAGGTTCCGAAGTAGTTAAGTTTGATTCTAAATACTATTCATTTCCTCAACTGTAAAGGTTCCTCAAATAGCTTGACCTCCTGAAAGAAAAGAGCTACTGAACGAACCCGTAAGTCCTCCCTTCGTCGATAAGAGCTGATAGGTGAAGGAGGTCAGAGAATCAAAGTTGGATAGGTTCATGAGTAAGTAGCGGCCGGCGAAGGAGAAGAGGATAGGAGATAAGCAGTGAGACCAATAGAATAGTCAAAGAGAATGGAATTGTGAGACCCGGAGGGCGAAGGGAATGGAATTGGAAGACCTAGTTGGCTAGGTTCATGAGTTTCCATTTACGCTGAGTCTATTTGTTTAAAGAAAGCCTATTTAGTTATTTACCTCGTCAAATCTGGTGAAGGATCAAGAACCAAACAAACACCGACCTCTTCTCTTCCTGTATAAGTTCAAGGATAGCAGTCTGGAAGATGCTTTAACCTATTTACCTCGCTTACTGTTCAAGAAGTGATAAGATAAGGAATCAACTACAAGGGGAATAAGATTCGGATTACCTTGTTGATCGAATATCTCAAGGCAAGAACATTGTTTGAGATTCGAATCACTCCAGAAGCAAAGATCGATCATGTCTAGCTTCAATGATTCTTGTTGATCAAATATCTCAACGCAAGAACACTTGATTGAGATTCGAATCACTCCACAAGCAAGATTGATCATGTCGAGCTTGAATGATTCTACATGCAACCTAAACTACATAGAGTTGCAAAGAAACTTAGCCATTGGCTAAAGAAAAGCACAAATGCTCCTTTTACTATATTTTCCAAGTCTCCCTTACAAATACAACATACATGGCTTTATATAGCCTCAAAATGAAACTATTAAAGGCATTCCAAAAGTTGTAACATTCACACTTTATGGCCATAATTAGCCATTATGTAAATGTAACCGAAATTAAATGAAAAGTCTTAAAATACAATAACTCTAAATTATAACCCACCCAAAATTTACAACAATCAAACTTTATTCTTCTTCAATGTAGCATGAATTGAAACATCTTTTGATAATTTTGACAACCTTTTCTTCACATCTTCATTGAAGCATATTGTATGATTGATGTCTCTTGGTTCATATCAAGAAGGTACAGGCGAATAAATGGAATTGTAAAATAGACTAGTTCAGCAGTTTACAAGATTGAATATGAATTGATGACTCTACTGGAAAGAAAGGATAGGTGATTGATTGAGCTACAAGGAATTGTGATATGAACCAAGAGACATCATTCATACAATATACTTCAATGAAGATGTGAAGAAAATGTTATCAAGGTTGCAATTCATGTCACATTGAATAGGAATGGAGTTTGATGGTTATAAATTTTGGGTGGGTTACAATTTAGAGTAATTTAGAGTTATTGTATTTGAAGACATTTTATTTACTTTATAAGTTACATTTACATAATAGCTAATTATGGTCATTAAGTATGAATGTTACAACTTTTGGAATGCTTTCATTTTTAGGCTATATAAAGCCATGTATGTTGTATTTGCAAGTAGACTTGGAAAATATAGTAAAAGAAGCATCTGTGCTCTTCTTTAGCCAATGGCTAAGTTTCTTTGCAATTCTATGTAATTTAGGTTGCATGTAGAATCATTCAAGCTCGACATGATCAATCTTGCTTGGGGAGTGATTCGAATCTCAATCAAGTGTTCTTGCGTTGAGATATTTGATCAACAAGAATCATTCAAGCTAGACATGATCGATCTTGCTTGTGGAGTGATTCGAATCTCAAACAATGTTCTTGCCTTGAGATATTCGATCAACAAGGTAATCCGAATCTTATTCCCCTTGTAATGATTCCTTATCATATCATTTTGGTATCAGAGCTTCAGGCTACTTACAAATACAAAAGCACAAATGCTTCTTTTACTATATTTTCCAAGTCTACTTGCAAATACAACATACATGGCTTTATATAGCCTCAAAATGAAAGCATTCCAAAAGTTGTAACATTCATACTTAATAACCATAATTAGCCATTATGTAAATGTAACCTATAAAGTAAATAAAATGTCTTAAAATACAATAACTCTAAATTACTCTAAATTGTAACCCACCCAAAATTTATAACCATCAAACTTCATTCCTATTCAATGTGACATGAATTGCAACCTCTTTTGATAATTTTGACAACATTTTCTTCACATCTTCATTGAAGCATATTGTATGAATGATGTCTCTTGGTTCATATCATTCTCCACTTCTTCAAGAGGATTCGTCCTCGAATCTATTTGTGAAACTTTGCTGCAAAACATAAGATATGAAACTCACAACAATCTCTCATGTGTATACAGCACTCAGGGATTTTTTTTTAGGCCACTCTGTTTACACACGTTTACACAAATGAAGCTCTCATTCTCACCTCTCAAAATTGTAAATATAGCAAAGATTGAATTTTGAACTTTTGGTCGATTAAAAACTAAAAAGATAAAAACAAATTGAAAAGAAAAGCAAAGGAAACATATTTCCGATCTTGAGCCAGAAGCTCTGATACCAAATGATACGATAAGGAATCAATACAAGGGGAATAAAATTCGGATTACCTTGTTGATCGAATATCTCAAGACAAGAACACTTGATTGAGATTCAAATCACTCCACAAGCAAGATCGATCATGTCTAGCTTGAATGATTCTTGTTGATCAAATATCTCAAACACTTGTTTGAGATTCGAATCACTCCACAAGCAAGGTTGATCATGTCAAGCTTGAATGATTCTACATGCAACCTAAACTACATTAGAGTTGCAAAGAAACTTAGCCATTGGCTAAAGAAAAAGCACAAATGCTTCTTTTTACTATATTTTCCAAGTCTACTTGCAAATACAACATACATGGCTTTATATAGCCTCAAAATGAAACTACTAAAGACATTCCAAAAGTTGTAACATTCATACGTAATGACCATAATTAGCCATTATGTAAATGTAACCTAAAGTAAATAAAATGTCTTAAAATACAATAACTCTAAATTACTCTAAATTGTAACCCACCCAAAATTTATAACCATCAAACTTCATTCCTCTTCAATGTGACATGAATTGCAACCTCTTTTGATAATTTTGACAACATTTTCTTCACATCTTCATTGAAGTATATTGTATGAATGATGTCTCTTGGTTCATATCATTCTCCACTTCTTCAAGAGGATTTGTCCTCGAATCTATTTGTGAAACTTTGCTGCAAAACATAAGATATGAAAATACAAAGGCCTTCTTAACACTCTCTTACGAGTATACACTCAAGGAAATTTTAGGACACTCTTTTTACACTCAGTTACACAAATGAAGCTCTTATTCTTACCTCTCAAAATTTTAAATAGAGCAAAGATTGAATTTTGAACTCTGGGTCGATTAAAAACTAAAAAGATGAAAATAAATAAAAATCAAATTGAGAAGAAACGCAAAGGAAACATATATCCGATCTTGAGCCTGAAGCTCTGATACCAAATGATAAGATAAGGAAATCAATACAAGGGGAATAAGATTCAGATTACCTTGTTGATCGAATATCTCAAGACAAGAACATTGTTTGAGATTCGAATCACTCCACAAGCAAGATCGATCATGTCTAGCTTGAATGATTCTTATTGATCAAATATCTCAAGGCAAAAACGCTTGCTTGAGATTCGAATCACTCCACAAGCAAGATTGATCATGTCGAGCTTGAATGATTCTACATGCAATCTAAACTACATAGAATTGCAAAGAAACTTAGCCATTGGCTAAAGAAAAGCACAAATGCTTCTTTTAATATATTTTCCAAGTCTACTTACAAATACAACATACATGGCTTTATATAGCCTCAAAATGAAACTATTAAAGGCATTCCAAAAGTTGTAACATTCACACTTTATGGCCATAATTAGCCATTATGTAAATGTAACCGAAATTAAATGAAAAGTCTTAGAATACAATAACTCTAAATTATAACCCACCCAAAATTTACAATAATCAAACTTTATTCTTCTTCAATGTAGCATGAATTGAAACATCTTTTGATAATTTTGACAACCTTTTCTTCACATCTTCATTGAAGCATATTGTATGATTGATGTCTCTTGGTTCATATCAAATTGACTCTCATTCTCGTTTCGGCTTGACTTCCTTAATTCAAGACTAAATAGGTTAAGAAGCCGAACATCCTTTCATTTTCTTTGACCTTGTCTTTGAAGGGAAGGAGTAAGAGAAGGTGAACGAGAGAATAGGAACTGGAGCTCACTTTAAAAAGAGTAAATATTCGCTGGGAGTTTGTTTTGCTTTCATTTTCTTCTTCTGAACTGGGAAAGAAAAGCGAACAAGTGAAAGAAGGAGAGAATTAACTAGCCATAGTAAGTAATGCTTTTAAGGAAAGGAGCGAGCGAAGCCGAGGAGAAGAATAGGTGTAGGAGTGAAGGAGAAAGAACCAAACAATATTCCATTTACCTTGTTCAATCAAGAGTGAAATCAGGGAAAGAACAGATGAGAGACCGTAAGGGATAGGTTCCGGTTCATGAATTCAGTTCGTAAACAAACTCTTGAGGCTTTCTTCGGTTACAGGGAATAGCATAAATAGGAGCCGGAGTTCAGGATCAGTCATCTTGAGTCTTTCCTCTTACAGTTCACTCTCATGTCTTTGATTTACTCGACTGTAAGGGATAATTAAAGGATAGGTTTAGTAGCTTCGCTTTCAATCAATTCATTCTCTTCTTCATTCATTTACTCTTTCCCTTCACTCCCTGTTTAGTCTCATTCATCTTTGTTCAAGAATAGTTCAAGAATAAATAAATAGGTTCCGGAGCAGTTAAGAAGGAATAGGAGAATGAATCTCAGCTGCTTAACCGAGTGAAAGAAAAGGGTTGAGGTGAAGGAGAGAAGACGAAGAAAGAATAGTCCTTGTTTACGAGGTTCAGGTTCAGGTTTTCTTGATAGTCTTTCCTTGAAACACTTGAAGGTTCAGTAGTTCACGATCATGAATAAGGAGTCTCCCTTCTCTTTCCCTGATTTCTTGAACTGTAAAGTCGTCTTCAATTCTTCTTTCATGTCGTCTTTCAAAGCTGCTAAGGTAAAGAAAGGATAGGTTCAATTTCTTTCCTCTCCCTTCTTTCATTCTTTAGTAGTAGTTGTATTGTAGTTCAGTTAGAAGGTTCAGGTTCCGGGTCAGGTGCAGGTTCCGCGGGCAGGGGATTAGCTTCTTCTCTTTCTTTCATTCATTCTCTTCTTACCCATACTAACTAAACTACTATTAACTACTAATACATTACATATTTCTTTTCCTGTTTCTTTGCAATTCTATGTAGTTTAGGTTGCATGTAGAATCATTCAAGCTTGACATGATCAATCTTGCTTGTGGAGTGATTCGAATCTCAATCAAGTGTTCTTGCGTTGAGATATTTGATCAACAAGAATCATTCAAGCTAGACATGATCGATCTTGCTTGTGAAGTGATTCGAATCTCAAACAATGTTCTTGCCTTGAGATATTCGATCAACAAGGTAATCCGAATCTTATTCCCCTTGTAGTTGATTCTTTATCATATCAACAGCTATATAAACCAAACGCTGATTTGCCAGTGTAGTCTTTGAAGGTAAAGGAGAAAGAAGTAGTGAGAAGAGGAGAGGGAAGAAGGAGGCAGGCAGTGAGACCTTGTTTACAGTGCAGTGAATAAATAGGTAAGTCAAGGCAAGGCTCAGCTCAATAGTAGTGTAGTGATTGAGTTCCAATTAATCTTTAGGCTTTACCACTCCCAGTAAGGAGAAAGAAAGACCAGTGAAAGAGGTTACAGTGACAGAATCCATAGGTGATTGAGTAGTTAAGTTTCATTCTAACTAAACACTCTGAAACGAAGCAAAGCAAGTTCGACAAGGGAAGGGAGGAGAGAGAGAATAGAATGAATTTACCCTCTCATGGAAAGAAAGAAAGGTACGGAGGAGAGGAGTACTCAGTTTCACTTGCATTTCTCTTTTCTTCTTATTCAACGAGGTAACAAAGGGGAAGGAGCCAACCAACCAGTGAGAGTGAGACAAGAAGAGAACGAAAGGAGCTTTGACTCAACCAACTAACTGTAAGTAAAGGAGAGAGAAAGAGCTTTAAATAAAAAGAGCTTTCTTTGTTTACAGTTCAGGGCCAGCCAAGACAGACAGACAGACAGGTTACGCGTTCAGCTGTGAGATAAAGAATATGAGAGAAGGAAGGGAATATCGTAGAGACAAAGCAAAGGTGAAGTAGCTAATTCATTTACTCGACTGGGTAAGGTCAAGAGCGAAGACGAAGGCTGAGTGAAATCAGGTTCATGAGGTTACAGTGAAAGAAGGGAACAAGGAGTGTCGGAGTGAGAGGAGCGAAGGGAAGTCGAATGAATCTTGTTCTTGTCTTGCTTTCGGTAAAGAAAGGATAGGTTGGTTGAGTCTAACGAATAAGGAGTTCGATGTTTACTGTTCCTGTTCCAGAAGGTATTGAATTCATTTACTCTACTGGAAAGAGAAAGCGCATATCGGTTCCGGTTACGGGGCAGGCTCATGAGCTTGACCTTCAAGAATAGGTTACGGTTCAGTAGTGAAGGGAATATCGGTGAAGAAAATGAAATTGGGAGATAAAGAGGTAGAGGTGAAGGAGTTCAAGCAAGCAAGAAAGAAGCAATGAGACAGATAGGATAGGTGAAGGAGCGCAAAGTGTCAACCACTAACCTTCCTCGTTTTCTTACTTACTGGTTACGGAGTTCACTCTCATTTATAAAGAGTCTTGAAACACTTTCTCATCCAGCCCCTTTACTTACCTTGTAAGAGAGTGAAAGAAAGAAGATTCAGGTTCATGAGCTAGCTTCTCTTTCAGTTGATTCTACAGGATTGAATATGAATTGACTCGCATGTAAAGAAAGAAAGGAATAAATATCTTCTTCTCCCTTGATTCTTGAACTGTAAAGTGAAGGTCATATCGGTTAAGGTTTGAGCTTGAATCTTTCTTGCTTGAGTCTTTCAAAGCAGCTAACTCCTAAATTTCTTCTTGTCTTGCTTTCTCCTCGTTTACGGGATTGAATAGGAATTGACTCGTCAGGATAGGTGATTGAGCTGCAAGGAATTGACTCTTTAGTCTTGACTTGTTTACGAAGAGAAGAGAAAGAATAATCTTTCGGCTGAAGTTACTGTTCCAGAAGAAATAGGGGATATCCGGGGAAGGGGCGAAGCCATGAGACCTTGTTCAATCCGGGAAGGGAATAGATAGAGCCAAAGGGGCAGGGCAGAGGCAGGTTCAGTAGCTCAGGGAAGTCTCTAGAGTTCAATCAGTAGGAGAAGGAGGTTTCGTCTTACAGTTCACTCTCATTCATATCATAAGGAGTTGAGTCCGCAGTCTCATTCATCTTCAGTCTTGACTTGATGAATAAGGATGATAAGATAAGGAATCAATACAAGGGGAATAAGATTCGGATTACCTTGTCGATCGAATATCTCAAGCCAAGAACACTTTGTTTGAGATTCGAATCACTCCAGAAGCAAAGATTGATCATGTCTAGCTTCAATGATTCTTGTTGATCAAATATCTCAACGCAAGAACACTTGTTTGAGATTCAAATCACTCCACAAGCAAGATTGATCATGTCGAGCTTGAATGATTCTACATGCAATCTAAACTACATAGAATTGCAAAGAAACTTAGCCATTGGCTAAAGAAAAGCACAAATGCTTCTTTTAATATATTTTCCAAGTCTACTTACAAATACAACATACATGGCTTTATATAGCCTCAAAATGAAACTATTAAAGGCATTCCAAAAGTTGTAACACTCATACTTAATGACCATAATCATTATGTAAATGTAACCTAAAGTAAATAAAATGTCTTAAAATACAATAACTCTAAATTATTTTAAATTGTAACCCACCCAAAATTTATAACCATCAAACTTCATTCCTCTTTAATGTGACATGAATTGCAACCTCTTTTGATAATTTTGACAACATTTTCTTCACATCTTCATTGAAGTATATTATATGAATGATGTCTCTTGGTTCATATCAAAGGATCTTGAATCAATAGGAGTCGGAAAGGTAATATCGGAAAAGGGGAAGGGGTTTACAGTTCGTTCCGGAATAAATAGGAGTCGGAGGAAAAGGAGGTTCTGTCTCATTCATCTTTCATTTGATTCTAGAACAGTAAAGGAGAAAGATAAAGGAGTTCAGGTTCAGTAGTTCAGTCTCTTGCTTTCTCTTTTCTTTGATTTACTCGACTGTAAAGGATTTCCATTCATCTTGTCTTGCTTCAGTCTTAATCCTTATTATTTAGAAAGGTTACGGAGAATTCATCTTTCGGCTTTCTTCAAACACTGTAACCTCGGTTCAGTCGCTTCTCTTTCTGCTTCTGCCTATTCATCAAGGTAAACTCGAATTAATGTTGAGTCTTGTCTTTCTCTTTTACAGTTCAGGGAGAGAGAGTCAAGTCAATTCATTAGCTACTAAGTCAACCTATTTTCCTTGTTTCCAGTTCAGTGAATAAATGGGTTCTAGAGCAGTGCAGTTAAGAAGGAATATCTTATTCTGCATCTTACCTTACTCAATCTTTCCTTTCTCTGATTCTTTCATTCTGTAAAGGTTCCTTCCAAACTATCTCTTTTCTTTCCTCTCCTATAAAGTCAGGGAATGGAATAGAGTCGAGTATAAGGTTCTGGGAAGGTCATATTAGTTCAGGAGTTAAAAGTGATAAGCGCCTACAATGCTGGAATTTGCAAAGCCAGAGGTCCTTCTAGAATCCTTGCAAAATGCTCACAGAGAAAGCTAACTTAACGGATTGATTCCAACAAAGAGCTGGTTAGAAGATGAATGACTCTTAGATTGAACTTGGAATCTATGATGGTCACTCTTGGATACCAAGATAATTCACTCCAGAATTAGCTTGATCAAAACTAATTCAATGAATCGGTTTAAACATCAAACCTAAAGCAAGGTTTGAAAAAGAATAACACCAAAAGGGTATCAAGAAAACACAAAGGTTTTTTTTCTGTATTCAACCAAAATCTCAAACATGAATATTACATACCTTTACATAGGCCCAAAAGATAACCCTAACAAAATAAAGTTCAGCCACCAACCACTAATAAATGCTAATAAATGCTATTAACTACAAATTGAAGAATATAAGGCAATTCATACAAACTATTAATAAATGCTATTAAATATAAATTGAAGAAAATAAGACATTAATAAATTTCCTTAATTGGTAATTCAACTACCAAAGGCAAGTCTCTAATTACTTTCCAATATCAGCCACTCCATTATCTTCTTGATTTGATATGCTAATGCTATAAAGATTTTTGGGCTCAAAAGTCTTTGTTTCAATCAGTGCACTAGCTAGCTTTTGAAGATGCAATGTATACGCCTCTTGAATCTTCTTAACCTTGCTTCTTGTAATCGGTCCTTTGGGTACATGCACGTGATCAATTGTTGGATTCATATCAAAAAGCAGCACACCAACATCATTCTAATCCAAGCCTAGTTTATGAGGAAAAGGAAATAGAATTGTAAAACCGACATGTGAATGGCAAGGAGTGAAGGGTGAAGGTTCAGAAGTCATAGTCCAGGGCCAGTAGTTCCAATTAATCTACTTAATCTACAGTAGAGAATAAATGTAAATGAATTAGCTACAGCAGCGGCCAACAGGTTCAGAAGGCTACAGAATAGGTTCAGTCTCTTTCCTCTCCCGGATTGACTTGTGCCGCTTCAGGGAATAGAAGGTCAAGGGGCCAAGCAGTGAGACGAGGAGTGAAAGAAAAGAAATTGGAAAAGGATGGATTGATTTCATATCCGAGTTCAGCAGTTTACAGAGCTCAATCAGTAGGAGTAGGAGTAGGAGTAGAGTCTTTCCTTCCAGAGTTCCGCTTTCTTCTTTTCTTTCCCTGAACTATAAAGGAGAAGTAGCTCCGGGAATAAGGTTACGGAAGAAGGTTCATGAGTTGGAGATATGTAAAGGGTTAGTTAGTCAGGTCATTTCGATTCAGGGAAGGGAATATCGGTGTCAGTAGTTCTGTCTGACGAATCGGAAGGTAAATAGATAATGGGTCAGGAGTGAAAGCAAGAAGGTTAATGAGGTTACTGTTCATAAATAGGTTCGGGGGAAGGCAATGGAATTGTGAGACCGAAGGGCGAATGAGCTAATCTTTCTTTCATTTGAAGAGTCTTTCAAAGCAGCTAAGGAGAATTAATAGGAAGGAGTCCTTATCTTTTACTGTTCAGGCAATGGGTGAATCAGTCTAATTCTGAAAGAGTCTTTGGTTACAGAGTTCCATCAGGGGGAAGGAATAAAAGAAAGAAAGCTAGCTCGGCCGGCTAAGACAGAGAGGAGGTAACCAACACCAGCTTTTGAAAGAGTTAAAGAAGGGAACAAGGAGTGTCGGAGTAAAGGGGAAGGAGCGAAGGGAAGTCTTCTCATTCATCTTGTTCTTGTCTTGCTTTCGAAAGGATAGGTGAACCAGAATGAATAAGGAATTGGGTGTTTACTGTTACGGTTTCGAGGCAGGCTCATGAGCAAAGCAACTCGACTCGAAGCGGAGTGAGCAAATCTTTCTTTCATTTGGTTGAGTCTTGAAAGCAGAATCCAATTCAATCAAAGAGAAGAGAACAACAATGAATAGGTTACGGTGAAGGATCCATAATCGAGAGGTTATTCTTTCCTTACTGTTCTTGATCATTAATAAGTAGGTTCAGTAGTTCAGGTCATATCGGTTCAGGAGAGAAGACGAAGAAAGAATAGTCTTTTCCTTGTTTACGAGGTTCAAGTTCAGTAGCTAATTCATTTACTAGACCGGAAGAAAGTAAAGGACAGGGAGAGAGGAGCTAATCTTCCTTTTATCAGTCTCAGAATCAAAGGAAAGAAAGCAAGAGAGACCAGACAGACCAGATAGACAGACTCAGGTCAAGTTAATCAATAAGATAATAGGAAGAGGGAAGGGATTCAATGAATTGACTCAACCAGAATGGAAAGGACAGGGACAGAGGATTGAGCGAACGAAACAGCTTTACCAACCAACAAACAAACAGGTGAAAGATCAGAATAATTAAGAAATAAGGAGTCTTTCTCTTTGTCTTGACTTCCTTACCTTAAACCTGACAAGAAGAATCACAATACAATAGGTTCATGAATAGGAACAGAATACAGAATCAGGTTCAGGGAATACAAATACAGGTAAAGAAAAGAAAGCAAGAGCAAGGAGTTTACAGTCGGGCAAGGGCAGCAAGGAGAAGGAGACAGACAAGCCAGACAAGACACTTGGCAGTTCTGGCAGGTAAAGAAAGAAGAGAGAACAGAGAAGAGAACGAGTTCAATCAAAGACACCTATTCTCTATGTTACAGGGTGAAAGAATAGAAGCGAAGGAACAAAGAAATAAAGAGTTACAGAGTCAAGGGTCAAGCAGGAGAGGAGGAGCCAAGCAAAGTCTATCAAATCTTTCTGATATGAACCAAAAGACATCAACGCTACAATATCCTTCAATGGAGATGTGAAGAAAAGGTTGTCAAAATTATCAAAAAGATGTTTCAATTCATGCCACATTGAAGAAGAATGAAGTTTGATTGTTATAAATTTTGGGTGGGTTATAATTTAGAGTAATTTAGAGTTATTGTATTTCATTAATGTAGTTTAAGACTTTTAATTTACTTTAGGTTACAATTACATAATGGTTAATTATTGCCATTAAGTATGAATGTTACAACTCTTGGAATGCCTTTAGTAGTTTCATTTTGAGGCTATATAAAGCCATGTATGTTGTATTTGTAAGTAGACTTGGAAAATATATTAAAAGAAGCATTTGTGCTTTTCTTTAGCCAATGGCTAAGTTTCTTTGCAATTCTAAGTAGTTTAGGTTGCATGTAGAATCATTCAAGCTCGACATGATCAATCTTGCTTGTGGAGTGATTCGAATCTCAATCAAGTGTTCTTGTCTTGAGATACTTGATCAACAAGAATCATTGAAGCTAGATATGATCGATCTTGCTTCTGGAGTGATTCGAATCTCAAACAAAGTGTTCTTGGTTTGAGATATTCGATCTACAAGGTAATCCAATCTTATTCCCCTTGTAGTTGATTCCTTATCGTATCACTTTCCTTAAACCTCTGACTTAAAGAAAGAAACAAACAACAAACACACCTATTTAGAACCCACTCAGTGAAAGAAAAGAGCTAGTTCAACCCCGTTCAGGTCAGGTCGTATCGGAAAAGAAAAGGAAAGGGTCAGGTTACAGAGTTCCAGGATAGGATCATTAATCACATGCATTCTCTGATTCTTCTTCTTTCTAAATAAAGGTTAATAAAATAGCTAATAGCTTGACCTCCTTCAATCAGGAAAAGGGCAAGGGGCTCGGTTGAGTCCTCTCTTCTTTCCTCGACTGTAAAGAAAGGTGATTAAGCTGATCTTTCTCTTAGGTTACAGTTAAAGAATACTGAAAGAACTACAACAAACAAACAACAGATAAAAGGGAAGGGGCAGGGAAAGGTACATTAATGCAGGGTGATATGATAAGGAATCAATACAAGGGGAATAAGATTCGGATTACCTTGTTGATCGACTGTCTCAAGGCAAGAACACTTGATTGAGATTTGAATCACTCCACAAGCAAGATCGATCATGTCTAGTTTGAATGATTCTTGTTGATCAAATATCTCAAACACTTGTTTGAGATTCGAATCACTCCACAAGCAAGATTGATCATGTCGAGCTTGAATGATTCTACATGCAACCTATACTACATAGAATTGCAAATAGTCATTGGCTAAAGAAGAGCACAAATGCTTCTTTTACTATATTTTTCAAGTCTGCCTTACAAATACAACATACATGGCTTTATATAGCCTTAAAATGAAACTATTAAAGGCATTACAAAAGTTGTAACATTCACACTTTATGGCCATAATTAGCCATTATGTAAAGGTAACTGAAATTAAATAAAATGTCTTAAAATACAATAACTCTAAATTATAACCCACCCAAAATTTACAACAATCAAACTTTATTCTTCTTCAATATAGCATGAATTGAAACATCTTTTGATAATTTTGACAACCTTTTCTTCACATCTTCATTGAAGCATATTGTATGATTGATGTCTCTTGGTTCATATCATTGTCCACTTCTTCAAGAGGATTCGTCCTCGAATCTATTTGTGAAACTTTGCTGCAAAAATTAAGTTATGGAAATACGAAGGACCTCACAACACTCTCTCACGAGTATACACTCAAGGATTTTTAGGCCACTCTGTTTGCACTCATGTACACAAATGAAGCTCTCATTCTCACCTCTGAATTTTTTTTTAGAAGAGCCTAAATTGGATTTTTTTTATTTTGGGTCGATTAAAAACTATAAAGATAAAAGCAAATTGAAAAGAAACGCAAAGGAAACATATATCCCATCTTGAGCCTGAAGCTCTGATACCAAATGATATGATAAGGAATCAATACAAGGGGAATAAGATTCGGATTACCTTGTTGATCGATTGTCTCAAGGCAAGAACACTTGATTGAGATTCGAATCACTCCACAAGCAAGATAGATCATGTCGAGCTTTAATTATTCTACATGCAACCTAAACTACATAGAATTGCAAATAGCCATTGGCTAAAGAAGAGCACAAATGCTTCTTTTACTATATTTTCCAAGTCTGCCTTACAAATACAACATACATGGCTTTATATAGCCTCAAAATGAAACTATTAAAGGCATTACAAAAGTTGTTAGATTCACACTTTATGGCCATAATTAGCCATTATGTAAATGTAACCGAAATTAAATAAAATTTCATAAAATACAATAACTCTAAATTATAACCCACCCAAAATTTACAACAATCAAACTTTATTCTTCTTCAATGTAGCATGAATTGAAACATCTTTTGATAATTTTGACAACCTTTTCTTCACATCTTCATTGAAGCATATTGTATGATTGATGTCTCTTGGTTCATATCAGATCTGATCTATGGGGTGTTCACTCTCGGAGGACGACTAAGAATGTCCCTTAAAAGGAGCGGGGATGGGGTCTTTTCAATCAAGCACGAATAGAACGAGATAAAGAAGGGGGTGTGCAACCTAGAGAGATGACCATATCTCTTTTCTGAATGTGGTATCGAGGTTCGGTTCATTTGGAAAAGAGGTCGGGAGACCGTGCGAATGGTTTAATTGATGACTTCGCTTCGATCTCTTCGACTGAACCTGAAGGAGATTTCGATCATTCCACTTTAGCTGAAGAAGGAATGAATCATCTCACTAGGAATTCCGGAGAGTGAATCTTCTCTTTTAGATCCTGGCCTTGGTAGAGAGAGAACTTGTCTTTGATTGGGATTTTGATTGAAAAGATGTTAGGGCGGTTCCTCATGTGCCTAAGAAGCCGAGGAAATCTGGATACCATTTTACTACTCAATCTTTATTAAGAGAAAGAGCACTCGGGAGCATAAGCAAGTTCAGTAGTTTCAACCTCTGTAATGGGAACCTCGAAGCTGTCTGAGGCAGGAGCAACCTCATATTAGGCTCTTCCGCAGCATCCACGGGTAGTTTGAAGGTCCACGATAGCGAAGATCAATCCATCTCACTCAATCTACAAAAAAACATTGCCTTGGGCGCATGCAACCCAAAAAGAAAGAAAGACAGCTCGCTTGAAGAAGAAAACTCTTTTAGAGCCTGGTACAAGCCAAGCCCCTTCGATTTGGCAACAAGAGTCGGTTATAGAATAGTCTTTTGGTCAACTTTCCCGTTCTTTCAGGCTTTCTGGCCTGTAGGCTTTATAGCATACCTACCTGACAGGGAGGATATGAAAGATCTCGTTGCGCTTGCTTTCACTTAAAAACTATACGACCCCTACTACTGTAATTAATAATTAAGTTACGACATGCTCTCGAAAAAGATACCTTCCATTCTCTTGTCTCCGGCGATTAACCTATTCCAAAGTAGTCTGGTGATTAGCCTATCTATCTCGCACTACTCGAAGTCTTGTCTTCGTAAACTCATTGTGCGTAGTGGAGGTTGCTGTGAGGAGATCCTTAGCCAGTGAAGATTGCTTACATGATGGGGAAATCCAAAAGAGAAAAACCATTTATTTCTTTCCAATACTCCGGATAGGCAGAATGATCTATGTCTATCCCCAGCTTCCTTTCAATCCACACACATCGGCAAATTGAGGCTTTCTCCACTGGGAGGCAGCAAAGGAGGAATGGGCGCATACGCTGGTTCGATAAGACAAGGAAAACCAATCACCGCTTTTGACACTCAAGCGACGACTGACCTGCCCTGCCAAACATCGATGCAAAGACCAAGACCAAGTCAATATTACCAATTCCTTTGATTGAAGTGAAGTGAAGCTACTATCACTACCGAAGGAGAAGGAAGCAGGCTTGCTCAATCACCTTTACAGGAGAGAAGAGAAGCAGCGAGACCGAGTGAAAGAAGTAATAGTCCAGGCAATGGAATCAAACAAAGCCTATTTACAGAGTTCAAGAAAGAAAGAAGAAGGGACAGAAAAGAGACCGAAGGAGAGAAGTAGAGGTTCAGGTTTGAGGTTGAATCTTCTTTGACAGTGAAATCCGGGAGAGGAAATTAATTAGCTACTTTGCGACTCCATTCCCAGGAAGCGAACAAACTATTTATGCCTTTGGGTTACTCTCTCCAACCTAATTCTTCTATTATTACTATTACAAATGTAACAGCTTAGAATAAGACAAGAGCTCATAGGTGAAGGAGAAAGAACTAAACAAAGACCTATTTACATCCGAAAGGTTCAATTGCTTTAGACTGAAATCAGTCCAATGCTGGGTTGCTCTCATATTATCTGGGCAAAGAACTGAATCTGGGCAAAATACTGACTTAACCTTAGTTTAGTGCTTACCCCATAAAATAAGGAAGGAGTGAAGCTGCGAGACACACAATAACCGAGTGAAAGAAGGAAAAGGTTTGAGCTTGAGTCTTTCAACACTTGATTTTGCAGGAGAAAGATAAAGGAGTTCAGGAGTTTCCCTTGTTCAAGAATAAAGGAAAAAGAATAAGGAGTTGAGGATTGAAAAGCAGCTAATTCATTGATTTAGTCTGGAATTGTAAAGGAGAATTCATCGAGAGTCTACATTCACCTGTCGGTTGAACCCATTGCCTGAACTCGGATATGAAATCCTTTTCTTTCCTATTTCTTTTCTTTCACTCTTTCCAAGCAAGGTAAGGGGGCTGGCTGAGAATCTCCTTTCCTTCTCCTTACTATTGGTCTGGTCTGTCTGTCTCATTGCTGTGCTTGCTAGCTTTGCTTTCTGATATGAACCAAGAGACATCAATCATACAATATGCTTCAATGAAGATGTGAAGAAAAGGTTGTCAAAATTATCAAAAGATGTTCCAATTCATGCTACATTGAAGAAGAATAAAGTTTGATTGTTGTAAATTTTGGGTGGGTTATAATTTAGAGTTAGTGTATTTTAAGTCATTTTATTTAATTTCAGTTACCTTTACATAATGGCTAATTATGGCCATAAAGTGTGAATGTTACAACTTTTGTAATGCCTTTAATAGTTTCATTTTGAGGCTATATAAAGCCATGTATGTTGTATTTGTTAGGCAGACTTGGAAAATATAGTAAAAGAAGCATTTGTGCTCTTCTTTAGCCAATGGCTATTTGCAATTCTATGTAGTTTAGGTTTCATATAGAATCATTCAAGCTCGACATGATCAATCTTGCTTGTGGAGTGATTCGAATCTCAAACAAGTGTTTGAGATATTTGCTCAACAAGAATCATTCAAGCTAGAAATGATCGATCTTGCTTGTGGAGTGATTCGAATCTCAATCAAGTGTTCTTGCCTTGAGACTATCGATCAACAAGGTAATCCGAATCTTATTCCCCTTGTATTGATTCCTTATCATATCATTTGGGGTAATCCGAATCTTATTCCCCTTGTATTGATTCCTTATCGTATCATTTGGTATCAGAGCTTCAGGCTCAAGATCGAATATATGTTTCCTTTGTGTTTCTTTTCAATTTGTTTTTATCTTTATAGTTTTTAATCGACCCAGAGTTCAAAATTCAATCTTTGCTCTATTTACAATTTTGAGAGGTGAGAATGAGAGCTTCATTTGTGTAAACGTGTGTAAAAAGAGTGGCCTAAAATTTTCTTGAGTGTATACTCGTGAGAGAGTGTTGTGAGGTCCTTCGTATTTCCATAACTTATTTTATGCAGCAAAGTTTCACAAATAGATTCGAGTACGAATCCTCTTGAAGAAGTGGAGAATGATATGAACCAAGAGACATCAATCATACAATATGCTTCAATGAAGATGTGAAGAAAAGGTTGTTAAAATTATCAAAAGATGTTTCAATTCATGCTACATTGAAGAAGAATAAAGTTTGATTGTTGTAAATTTTGGGTGGGTTATAATTTAGAGTTATTGTATTTTAAGACATTTTATTTAATTTCGGTTACATTTACATAATGGCTAATTATGGCCATAAAGTGTGAATGTTACAATTTTTGTAATGCCTTTAATAGTTTCATTTTGAGGCTATATAAAGCCATGTATGTTGTATTTGTAAGGTAGACTTGGAAAATATATTAAAAGAAGCATTTGTGCTTTTCTTTAGCCAATGGCTAAGTTTCTTTGCAATTCTATGTAGGTTTAGGTTGCATGTAGAATCATTCAAGCTCGACATGATCAATCTTGCTTGTGGAGTGATTCGAATCTTAATCAAGTGTTCTTGCGTTGAGATATTTGATCAACAAGAATCATTGAAGCTAGACATGATCGATCTTACTTCTGGAGTGTTTCGAATCTCAAACAAAGTGTTCTTGGCTTGAGATATTCGATCAACAAGGTAATCCGAATCTTATTCCCCTTGTAGTTGATTCCTTATCTTATCATATTATCAAAAGATGTTTCAATTCATGCTACATTGAAGCATATTGTATGATTGATGTCTCTTGGTTCATATCACTTTCTTTTATCCCTTGATGTAACTCTCGGTAAAGCGTATTCAATGAATTTACTCTCTGAACCTATCTATGGATTCTTTTCTTTAACTAATCTTTCTACTCTCGCTACTTACTCCTATTTATTATTAATGCATTATCCTGAACTCAATCACTTGTCTGTCCCTATTTATTATTTAACTGTAAACGAGGTAAACTCATGAACCTGATTGAACTGATCTTGATCCGGAACCTGAACAGAATGAAAGAAGGGAAAGGAGAGCAATCAAGATGAATTAGAGTTTACAATAAGGAAAGACTATCGATGAATGATCCCATCCCTTACAGTTAAAGAAGAAATGAAGGAACTGGCAGGCAGGAAGACTCACCATTCATTCTCGTTTACAGTTAAAGAAGAAATGAAGGAACTGGCAGGCTTGCTCGGGCTCCTCTTTCTTGCTTGTTTGAACTCCTTTTAGTCATTCTCCTTCACCTTTGACTAATTGAAGAGTAACCAAAGCATATGAAATTCGTTCTCCTTAACTCCAGTTTGCTTCTTTCACTCCTCTCCCGGAACCCCTTTATTCAGGAACAGCTCTTTACTCCGATTCCTTCTTTATAGAGGTAAACTCATGAACTACTGAAGGAACCTTCTTTCCCTCTTGAATTGAACAAGGTCGGTCAAGCTCTGGGTTTCACTATCTCTTTTCTTTTCAAAGACAGTAACCAAAGCATATTCAATTCATTCTCATTTACAGTCTTTGTTTGAAGGGAGACGAAAGCCAAGGCAAGCAAGAAGCATTCTCCTTCACTCCTACCCGTAACCTATTCCTTCACCTATTCTATCTAATTCTATGGGTCTCATTGCTGAGCTCGCTCCTGCATTCCCTTCTATTCTGGGAAACAAACACCAATTTATTTTGTCTTTAACTGATCTTTCTCCTTTCCCTGACGAAAAGAGAGAGATTAATGATCCTGAACCAAATGGAACTCTTTTACTTCCTCTACAGCAGTAAAGAGTCAAGATTAAGTAAGGATCCTCTTCTCCTTCACTCTCTCTGTCTTCGTCTTGTCTTCTTTCTTCCTTCATTCACTCCCCGGAACCATAACCTTCTCCTGTCCCTTCTTTCACTGCTTCCCTTTTAGAGTTATAGTAGGTAAAAGAGTCAAGATTAATGGGACTTCCCCTCTACAACTATCTCTCTCCTTTTGCTATGGATTCTTTTTCTTCTCTTTCTCTTAGCCTTACTTACTCAACCGAACCCCTGCCCTTTCTTTCCCTCGGTAAAGCTGCTAATTCATTTACTCTGACTGCTTGCTTCTCTTTATTCTTGAACTTGGGTTGAACTAGATAAGCTGTTAAAGAAGAAGAAAAGACTAATCCGGCTGGCTGACTTCTTGATCCTGACCCTATTCATTCTTGATCTGATCCTGAACCTGATTGAACAAGGAAAGACGAAAGATTCATTCTCCTTCACTATAAGTCAATCCTCTCGATTCATTCTTTATGCATTCTCCTTTTCCACAACCTGAACCTTCTTTCACAGTAAACCCCTTTCCCTATTGATTGATTTTTTCTCCTGCCCCTCTCCTCTTCTAGTCAGTTGAGCTACTTATACTTATACTTACTCCCTCTCCCCGGTTTTCCTTGTCTCACTGCTGATCTCCTTCACCTATTCATTATCGGTCTTACAATTCCATTGCCTCTCTTTATTCATCAAGTCAAGACGAAACGAAGGATTAATCAGACTGAACTACTTCACGAACTCGGTAAATAGGTTCATTCAGTAGCTAATTCATGGATTCCCCCTTCTTTCATTCACTCCTTTACCTGAAAGTGTTGAAAGGAAAGACGAAACTCAAGATTCATTCGACGGAACTGTCAATCAAGAAGAAAGAGAAAACCTTTGACTGATTTCACTCCTTCTCCTGTAAAGACCCTGAATCAGAAAATTCTATCCTCTGTCTATTTTTTTGGCCATTGAACTTTTTTGGCCATTGTTGCTTTACGACTGTAAAGTGTCGTAAGAGCTTTTTCACTAATAGCAGCTACTTCAATTAATGAAAGTTTATGCTAGGCGACTATAAAGTTTCGTAATAGCTTTTGAACTAAGGAAAGCAGCTTCAATAAATTCAATTGACGTTTTAACGAGATTTTGGGTCATTTCTCTTTTGAACTAAGGAAAGCCGCTGAAATGAATGAGAGTTTATGCTTTCCCGGGATTTTAGTCCATTTTAGAGGTAATGTGAAAGGCAAGAGAGAGAGACTGAACTTAATAACTACTGACCTTCTTGAACAAGGTAAAGCTATGATATGATAATCACCTGAACCCTCACCTATTTATTTGAACTGTAAATGAAGAAGAAACTGAACTCCTTCCCCGATATTACCTGACTAACCAGATTGGATTTCACTCTTTTACTCGACTGTAAACATGACCTATGAATGAGAGTGAACTGGAAGGAAAGACTCAAGATTCATTCTATCTTTACCCTATTTCAACAGTAAAGACTATTTATGACTGAGAGTTCATTGTCAGTAAATCCTCAAGAGGAAACCGTCACCTTTATTCCCTTCCCTTATTTCTGGAGGTAAACTCGGCGAGCAGCTTCGCACCTTTACGATTCATTATCCTGTAAAGACCAACAAGAAATTCATTCTATCTCTCCCTTATTTTTTGGGATCAAATCCAGTAAAGGTAATTAAGAAGTCAAGACTCTCTCTTCATTCTCCGGAACTGTCAGTCAAGAAGAAAGATGGATTCGTCAGACAGATTGAACTCGTAAACTATCAGCTTCTCTACGGAACTACTTCACTCCTGAACTCCGATCCTCTTCTCGTCTCATTGCTTTGCCCCTCTCCCTACTTACTGAACCTCAACCCGTAACCTTTTCCTTCTTTAACTCTTTTTCATGTTAGGACCATGAATGAATTTCTTGCATCTTCTCCCTATTTTTAGGGATCAAATCCTATCTTCTCCCTATCTTTTGGATATATTTTTTAGGTATTTAGGGCCTAGGTAATTGGGAAGTCAAGACTCTACTCAAGAAGAATGAGAGTTTCTTTACAGTTCAAGAATGAAGGGAAAGAGAAAGAAGGAAGACAAGACAAAGACTCCTGATCCAGTAAAAACCAGAAAGAAATCAATTCTATCCTCTCCCTATTTTTTGGGGGTAAAATGTATTGATAAGATAAAGAATCAACTACAAGAGGAATAAAATTCGGATTACCTTATTGATCGAATATCTCAAGCCAAGAACACTTTGTTTGAGATTCGAATCACTCCAAAAGCAACGATCAATCATGTCTAGCTTCAATGATTCTTGTTGATCAAATATCTCAACGCAATAACACTTGTTTGAGATTCGAATCACTCCACAAGCAAGATTGATCATGTCGAGCTTGAATGATTCTACATGCAATCTAAACTACATAGAATTGCAAAGAAACTTAGCCATTGGCTAAAGAAGAGCACAAATACTTCTTTTACTATATTTTCCAAGTCTGTTTACAAATACAACATACATGGCTTTATATAGCCTCAAACTGAAACTACTAAAGACATTCCAAGAGTTGTAATATTCATACTTAATAGCCATAATTAACCATTATGTAATTGTAACCTAAAGTAAATTAAAAGTCTTAAAATATAATAATGAAATACAATAACTCTAAATTGTAACCCACCCAAAATTTATAACCATCAAACTTCATTCCTCTTCAATGTGGCATGAATTGCAACCTCTTTTGATAATTTTGACAACATTTTCTTCACATCTTCATTGAAGTATATTGTATGATTGATGTCTCTTGATTCATATCATGGATGCTTTACCCTGTTTTGCGGGCTATTTTTTAGAATTGAACTCTGGAACTCGACTGTAAAGACTCAAAAAACTCTCATTCTTCTATCTTCTGTCTATTTTTTTGGATCAAATCCTATCTTCTCCCTATTTTTTGGGATCAAATCGATGCTCATTCACCTGAATTTTCTTCTTCTGCCTGAACCTCTATTACCTGACCGGATTGAACAAGGTAAAGCTCAATCACCTATTTATTCTTTAATTGATCTTTCTCCTTATTCATCAAGTGTTTCAAGTCAAGACTCAACGCCGGTCTCTTCTCTTTTCTTCTTCCGTTTGATTCCCCTTCACTCACTCAATCACTTTCTTCACTGTAACCTCGGTCTCTTCTTTCTCTTTCATTCTTGTTATTGTTCGTTCGTTATTCTTTCACTCTGTAAATAGGTGTTTCTTTCTTTCTTTCTTTCTCATGGAGCTCGGTCTCGCAGTTGATCTTCTCCCCTCTCCTTAGTCAGTCTTTATTCTTCCCCATTTTCTAAAAAGAAATAAGCGTCATACTCATATGAGGAAGCCTGTTGTGACTGAACTTTAATCCGACGTGATGTTGGGTCATTAATAGCTTTTATGAAGGACTCTGTTTCGAGTGAGACCATGGATTAATGATAATCTGACTTGTAGGAAGAACCTCCTGTTAAGGTAGCATTCCCTCTGTCATAAGTGTCGAGATGCAAGAAAGCAAAAGACGCAGCAAGTAGTTAAGCGACTTCTCAAGATATCTAATATGTCTGCTTAGGCAACCTTACTTGACTTGATGAATAAAAGTAGAAAAGGAAATCGCCCTTTCTATGCCGAATGAGCGCTAAGGGACTACTTATTACCATAACACCATTTTTCACTTTCCTACTACGATTGAAATGAAATGCCGGCCGGGCCCAGTATAGTAAATACCACAGAGGATCGCCTCTCTCAGTGGTCAATTGAGGTATCATGCCCAAGACATCGTGTATCCCTTCCCTCCCTATAACACTTGGGTCCACGTTCCGCTTTATTGCCAAAACCATAACCAAGCAGCCCCGAATTGAAAACATCAGTCAGTTTCAAGGGAATGAATGCCATGTAAGAAGCTGAATTTGAAGAAGGATCTCCCATTGGGAACCTTGTAGTCCCGTCAGTACTGCCCCAGTACCTGATTCTATTATTGAAGTAAGCGGAATATCCTTGCCCTTTCCAACCCACGTTCTGGTTCAATGACCCTTATTTACGTGCCATTGATAGTTGATCATAGAAGAAAGAATTTTGACTAGCTTAACCGGTGACGGACCCCAACCACATTGGATTCTCTCGCGGATTACGTCACGAAGCACGTCAAGATAAGGCTTTGGTTGCATACGTCAGCCTTCCACGTTGCAGCCGACCTTGAACCACCAAGCAATGGAACGAAGTGTGGTACGTGCCGGTATTCGACAATTTCTCTTTCAGGCTTTCTTTCCTTGAGCGGCAAAAGGAATGCTTGTCAAACTCAAGGCTACTGAATAATGTTTACGTCTGTCCCATACCGTGGAGAGCTAACAAAGCGTCTAGGACGTGTCAATGACGAAGGCGACCTCTGTCTCCGCTTACTAGAGCTAGTACCTACTTTCTATAGTTTTTGGTAGAGTAATCGACTATTGGTTCATAATTTGAGCTACAGTCTCTCTTTGATTTCCAGCTACCTGGTTTTAGTTCACAGCCCAAACCTTTCGGTCGAGTTAGCATCTGCTTCCTCTTTCTCCTAGATCACCAAATCTTTCTCCATTCTCTAGTCTGATTTTCCAGAAAAGGTATCACTGTTTTTCCAAGGATGGATAATCTGGTGGAATCTTGAGTGCTCGATATCCATTCTTTGTTCCTAAATTGCAATCTTTCTCTTTTCCCAGAATCGTTATACGTCAAATTTGCCTTGACTGTCTGTCGACATCAGTCCTAGGAGGCTATTTATATAAACTTCTCAGCCTTGACTTTTCTATCCATCTCCTCATTGAAAATGGAATGCCTTTATGCTTCTTTCGCACACGAGCTACTTGAAAAAAATTCTATTATTTGATTTACAATCTTAAAGTACTAGTAGATATTACATTTATCTTTTTTAGGTTCGGCTGCTATGCCTTATTATGGGAGTGATTATTCTTATATCTAGAACACAGATAGGACTGAGAGTAAAGGGATAGGAAAGGCAGAACAAACCAGAGGCTAACCTTCCATTCTCAGTCTATTACCTTCTATAGGGTCTTAGCTTTACAGATGCAACTAAGTCTCAAGCGCTATGCCTCCGGAACAGAGGAGAAAGATTTAGATAAAGCGCTAATTGAGGTCCCGTTGTTTTCTGCTGGATTTGTATCAGGAAGATCAAAGAATTTGATACGGCATAAGGAGGGTGGTAGAGTGACAAGTGAAACATAGGCTCTGCGAATGCGAGTAAGGCTGCTTGGAATGAGACGTATTGGATAATCAAGCTGATTGATGTCTAGCTAATCTGCTTTGTAACGATATCGCAGGGTTCTAGTGACTGAAACAAACGATGTGAGTATTACGGCGAGGAAAGATGCATGACTAGATCTGAATCTTATATTTAACTGATGAGTCAGTAAGGAGATTATAAACCTTCCTTAGCTTATAGGACCATATATATTCTTTCTTCACATACAAGTCATTCATTCTTATCTGTCTTTCATTTAGACACTTAAGACTGAAAAGTATTATAAGGATATTCTATTGTATTGAGTGCAAGGCGTTTTCATCCTCGTCCGCAACTATTATTAAACTGCTCTTGATGGCCTTCTCCTTTTTCAAGGGCAGATTCTCTCTCTATTAATTTATACTGTAATAGGTTCAGCTTCTATTAAAAGAAAGTATTGAAAGCCTATTTGATATGAACCAAGAGACATCAATCATACAATATGCTTCAATGAAGATGTGAAGAAAAGGTTGTCAAAATTATCAAAAGATGTTTCAATTCATGCTACATTGAAGAAGAATAAAGTTTGATTGTTGTAAATTTTGGGTGGGTTATAATTTAGAGTAATTTAGAGTTATTGTATTTTAAGACTTTTCATTTAATTTCGGTTACATTTACATAATGGCTAATTATGGCCATAAAGTGTGAATGTTACAACTTTTGGAATGCCTTTAATAGTTTCATTTTGAGGCTATATAAAGCCATGTATGTTGTATTTGTAAGGTAGACTTGGAAAATATATTAAAAGAAGCATTTGTGCTTTTTTCTTAGCCAATGGCTGAGTTTGTTTGCAATTCTATGTAGTTTAGATTGCATGTAGAATCATTCAAGCTCGACATGATCAATCTTGCTTGTGGAGTGATTCGAATCTCAAACAAGTGTTTGAGATATTTGATCAACAAGAATCATTGAAGCTAGACATGATCGATCTTGCTTCTGGAGTGATTCGAATCTCAAACAAAGTGTTCTTGGCTTGAGATATTCGATCTACAAGGTAATCCGAATCTTATTCCCCTTGTAGTTGATTCCTTATCGTATCATTTGGTATCAGAGCTTCAGGCTCAAGATCGGATATATGTTTCCTTTGCATTCTTTTTTTCAATTTGATTTTTATTTACTTTCATCTTTTTAGATTTTAATCGACCCAGAGTTCAAAATTCAATCTTTGCTCTATTTAAAATTTTGAGAGATGAGAATAAGAGCTTCATTTGTGTAAACGTGTGTAAAAAGAGTGGCCTAAAATTTTCTTGAGTGTATACTCGTGAGAGAGTATTGTGAGGTCCTTCGTATTTCCATAACTTATTTTTTGCAGCAAAGTTTCACAAATAGATTCGAGGACGAATCCTCTTGAAGCTTGTTTGAGATTCGAATCACTCCACAAGCAAGATTGATCATGTCGAGCTTGAATGATTCTACATGCAATCTAAACTACATAGAATTGCAAACAAACTCAGCCATTGGCTAAGAAAAAAGCACAAATGCTTCTTTTAATATATTTTGACAACCTTTTCTTCACATCTTCATTGAAGCATATTGTAGGATTGATGTCTCTTGGTTCATATCACTATTCTATAGGGCTAGCTTTGGATCAATGTCCCCAAGGAGGAAACATGTGCCAAAACTTCCTTACTATGTCTATGCTCATGTGGAAGATGATCCGAACCGACCAATGAGAGCAGTGGATTTCGTATGATATGAGAACGTCTGTGAGTAGCCAATATCTGTATCACTAAGTCAATCAAAAGAAGGGCTTCTTCATTCGCTGAGGCCCATCAATTCCTTTACATCAAGAGCCGTAAGAATTTGATGGCAACACGACGCACAAGAATTAGACGTTTCTTTATTGGATGGTGGCAAAGCTGTTTTAGGTTCCTTTGCTTTCGGTACAATTAGAATCTCTAGGGTCTCAAGTGTAAGCAAGTTTTTCAAGCGCATGTCGAAAGTGAGTGAGCAGGGATAAGATCTTGGGAGTTTTTTATGCCCTCCTTCAGGTGTGTTAAGAGTCAGGTTCAATAGGACCAGGAAGAGAAGGTAAAGCGATTCAACAATTGTAAGATAGGCTCATGAATTGCAAGTCAGAGCGCTAGTTCCTAGTGTGTAGCATTTGCATTTTCCTACAACCCCTGGCAAGGAAGAAGGATTATTTCAGGCAGTCTTACATTTAGTCGGATATAAAGAGTACCCATAATAGAGAATGGTAGTTCTTGCTCTTGGAGGAGCGCTGAGGCATATAGTTTCGGTGTGTCGTGCTTCCAGGATTGTCCTCAAATTGGAACAAGAATAGCACGTGCCAGGTTTACAGCCAGTATAGTTAAGGGAAGGAATACTAAGAGTGAAAGTGGGTGATATGAACCAAGAGACATCAATCATACGATATACTTCAATGAAGATATGAAGAAAATGTTGTCAAAATTATCAAAAGAGGTTGCAATTCATGCCACATTGAAGAGGAATGAAGTTTGATGGTTATAAATTTTGGGTGGGTTACAATTTAGAGTTATTGTATTTCATTATTGTATTTTAAGACTTTTAATTTACTTTAGGTTACAATTACATAATGGTTAATTATGACCATTAAGTATGAATGTTACAACTTTTGGAATGTCTTTAATAGTTTCATTTTGAGACTATATAAAGCCATGTATGTTGTATTTGTAAGGAAGACTTGGAAAATATAGTAAAAGAAGCATTTGTGCTCTTCTTTAGCCAATGGCTAAGTTTCTTTGCAATTCTATGTAGTTTAGGTTGCATGTAGAATCATTCAAGCTCGACATGATCAATCTTGCTTGTGGAGTGATTCGAATCTCAATCAAGTGTTCTTGTCTTGAGATATTTGATCAACAAGAATCATTGAAGCTAGACATGATCGATCTTGCTTCTGGAGTGATTCGAATCTCAAACAAAGTGTTCTTGGCTTGAGATATTCGATCTTCAAAGTAATCCGAATCTTATTCCCCTTGTAGTTGATTCCTTATCGTATCAGTGGGGCTAGTAAATAGTGGGATTTTTGATCCAATGCTAATCCCTGCCGAGCTTTTTTTAGAGACAGTTCCGAGGAATGGAGTTGTAGTGTGAAGCTCATCTAATCTAGTTGGATTAGTGGAGTCTCTTTGTAAGGCAAATTTCTTCCCCCTAATAACCTGTTGGAGTCACATATTTAGTATAGGCGTGTAAGGATCCCTTCCGAAAGCCTTGATTTTGAATTATGCCTTTTTTACTTGATGTAAGATTATTTAGTGAGGTATTCCTTGCTAAGGGAGGAGATAGGAGGGACTACTCGAGCTTTCATATGTGGTCATGTAATATGTTTGTTTGATAGAGTTGTTATATGTCATGTAAGGGCGTTAAGTTTCGTTCCTTCTCCACGCTCACTCTATTTTAGTTTGAGGAAGTTAAGGCTAGTTTTATTCCATGGATCTTTATGGAGTTTTCGGGCTTTGAGTCCAAGAAGTTGGTAAAGGATTCAGTCTTATTGTCAGCCTTTCCAGCAGGAAGATTTGCCAAGGCAATGAACATTCACTCTTTTCATCGTATCATTCTGACGTCTAATTTCTGGACGGAACCTGACTTCTCTTATCTTACCCTCTCCCCTTAACTCTCGTGCGTGGTAGGGTGGGGCTTGAAAACACCATTTTTATTCGTCCTTGCAGCTCACTTTGTGAAAAGAAGGAGATCCATGCACTGAGTCGTCCAATAGTATATCTCAAGCTCCTTATTCAGCAAACAGGATAAGCTTAACTTGGAATCAAAGCTAGCAGCTCACCTGATACTCAATTCACACACATTAACCTGACCCTTCTCTACTTGAATCTACAGCATAGCTCGCAGAGTTAAGCTTATCCTACAATATACTTCAATGAAGATGTGAAGAAAAGGTTGTCAAAATTATCAAAAAGATGTTTCAATTCATGCTACATTGAAGAAGAATGAAGTTTGATTGTTGTAAATTTTGGGTGGGTTACAATTTAGAGTAATTTAGAGATTGTATTTTAAGACATTTTATTTAATTTCGGTTACATTTACATAATGGCTAATTATGGCCATAAAGTGTGAATGTTACAACTTTTGTAATGCCTTTAATAGTTTCATTTTGAGGCTATATAAAGCCATGTATGTTGTATTTGTAAGGCAGACTTTGAAAATATAGTAAAAGAAGCATTTGTGCTCTTCTTTAGCCAATGGCTATTTGCAATTCTCTTGGTGCAAGGCCTCATAGAACATAGAACAATGAAGTAATGTATCCATACGAGCTCCAGCCCTCACTCTCATACAAAAGCAACTTGTTCATTTAATTTATGTTACCTGTTGTGAACCTTCAAGGAACGAATAGAGTACAAGAAAGATGAGAGTTAGAAAAGAGAAAGAAAAAGAGCGGAAGAGAAGCGACTGACCCGAAAACCGAAACCTTATACTCAATTACCTGACCAAACAAACACCTACTCGTGAAAGAAAAGAGATAGTGAAACCTGAACAGGAAGGAAGGAGTTTACAATGTTTGAAAGAAGGGAGACGAAAGAAGAAGAAATGAGAGTGAACTAGAAGGAAAGACGAAACTCAAGAGGAATGAGATAGAACAGTGAAAGAATGAATTAGCTGCTTTGAAAAACTCAAGCAAGAAAGACGACTTATGAATGAGAGTGAACTACTTCACCTTCAAGTGTTGAAAGAAAAGACGAAAGAGAAAACCTTTTCTATCTAGCATAGGTAAAGCATTAAAAGAGCTTTTTCCCTAACAGCTGAAGCTGAAAGAAAAGAAATTCTATCTACATATAACTGTCAAAGTTCGTAAGAGGTTTTTCACTAATAGCTGGAGCTTCAAGAAAAGAAATTCTATCTCCATATAACTATAAAACCGTAAAAGACCTTTTTCCCTAATAGCGGGAGCTGAAAGAAAAGATTTTCTATCCCCCCCCCCCCCCCCCCCCCCCCCCCCCCCCCCCCCCCCCCCCCCCCCCCCGTATTTTGAGGGATAAAACAGTTCATTTGACCCTATTTCCCTCGGTAACTCGACTGTAAACACTCAAAAAACTAGAAAAAAGCTATCCACCCCCGTATTTTGAGGGATAAAAGTCTATCTTTACCCTATTTTGAGGGATAAAAAAGAGGTATTTTGGGCCGAGGTAATTAAGAAGTAGAAGGAAAGACTATCGAAGAATCAATGAGAGTGAACTGTCAGGAAAGACTCAAGATTCCTTCTTTCTCTTTCTCTTCTCCTCAACTCTCTCTTCATTCCTTCTCTTTCTCTTCTCCTCAACTCTCTCTTCATTCCTTCTCTTTCTCTTCCCCTTTCCTTTGCTCTATAGAAATGGATGGAAATGCCTACCTGTTCTTCCAAGTCTTGGTCTTGTAGCAAGAACCTCTCCCTACTATCTATTGGATCATGAACTGATGTCGTATATCAGACTCTAACCACTGAGTTAAGTAGGTCAATGAGAGTTCCTATTCGATTCATTTCTTTTTTCTTCAATGGATCAGAGCTATGCTATTCAATGACTCCCACTAGGTGTAAAGTGACTGGGTTCCAAACCTCACCGTTGAGAAAAAGATATTGAACTTCATTTCTTTCTGTCTTTCTGTTCTGCGACAGCATCACGGTTGTTACAGTCGGTGCTCTGCGTTCATGATACTGGGTTGGGCTTCCTTGATATTAAGGTGGGAAAGCGGTCGGGAATTGGCTGAGAGGAAGAGAAAGAACCTGAACTTTGATTATCTCTACTAGTGGAACAGGGGCGGTTGAAGAAAGTGGAGATTCGAAGCCCTGATCAATGCGAAATTTCTCGAGATGAGATCATTATTTTCTTGGACATAAGAGGAGATGGGAGTAAGCAGGCGTTCCATATACTATTCAAACCCTTTAGCATTTCTTTCCTTTTCTAGAAACTTGTGATGCACTTCTTTCTATAACCTTGATAGTTTACTCCTTTGGTATTGAAACAACTCTTTAGCAGCAGAAATTTCCTTCTTCTTCTTCTTTACTCCTACAGCGGAAACCTTCCAATCAGAAGAAACTTCCTCTTTTCTTTGGCTTTGAAGCTATTGAAAGAAAAAGGCTACTTACTAGCTTTTCGATAGGAGTTTGTGCGTGGGTCCAAGATCTATAGGAAAGAAAATAGCAATATAGGCCAGCGGCTACTCTTTTGCGCTAGGAGTGATGTTATTGTCGTTTAGTTTTGTGCTTGAATTTAGGAGTGAAAAGTAACATCTTTATGAGATGAACGTAATCGCTAGATCTACTTTCTTTAGTTAGGACAAATTCACTTGCTTTAGGGTCCTTCACAGATTCTCTGACCGTGCCCCTTCTTTAATGAGTCAGGAGCGAGCCATGCCCCATTGCATGGGAGGAACCTTCACTTCCTTGTTTGAGCTTTCGATTGATGGCCGTCCCTCCGGTTCGTTCTTTCTCCTTCGCATCACCGGTAAGATATATATATTGATATGATAAGGAATCAATACAAGGGGAATAAGATTCGGATTACCTTGTTGATCGATTGTCTCAAGGCAAGAACACTTGATTGAGATTCGAATCACTCCACAAGCAAGATCGATCATGTCTAGCTTGAATGATTCTTGTTGATCAAATATCTCAAACACTTGTTTGAGATTCGAATCACTCCACAAGCAAGATTGATCATGTCGAGCTTGAATGATTCTACATGCAACCTAAACTACATAGAATTGCAAATAGCCATTGGCTAAAGAAGAGCACAAATGCTTCTTTTACTATATTTTCCAAGTCTGCCTTACAAATACAACATACATGGCTTTATATAGCCTCAAAATGAAACTATTAAATGCATTACAAAAGTTGTAACATTCACACTTTATGGCCATAATTAGCCATTATGTAAATGTAACTGAAATTAAATAAAATGACTTAAAATACAATAACTCTAAATTATAACCCACCCAAAATTTACAACAATCAAACTTTATTCTTCTTCAATGTAGCATGAATTGAAACATCTTTTGATAATTTTGACAACCTTTTCTTCACATCTTCATTGAAGCATATTGTATGATTGATGTCTCTTGGTTCATATCATATATGCTGGTGATGGTGATCTTTTTCTCTTTCAGGGCACGGACAGCCTTTCACTCTTCCATGTCCCACAGAAAATTCTCGTTTCGATCGATATTTATCTGCTTCTTGTCTGGGCCTGAGCTCCATGCGAATTATCCTTTCAAAGTAGCAAAACACAATCCCTAGCTCGCAATCAACTTGATGGACTTGACTTTGTTGGACTCATGAGTATAGGATGAAGACGTAATTTGAGGTCGTGGGCGCCCATATACTACTTGATAAGCACCTACAATGCTGGAGTTTGCAAAGCTAGAGGTCCTTCTAGAATCCTTGCAAAACGCTCACAGAGAAAGCTAACTTAACGAATTGATTCCAACCAAGAGCTAATTAGAAGATGAATGACTCTTAGATTGAACTTGGAATCTATGATGGTCACTCTTAGATACCAAGACAATTCACTCTAGAATTAGCTTGATCAAAACTAATTCAATGAATCGGTTTAAATATCAAACCTAAAACAAGGTTTGAAAAAGAATAACACCAAAAGGGTATCAAGAAAACACAAAGGTTTTTTTCTGTATTCAACAAAATCTCCCAAACATGAATATTACATGCCTTTAAATAGGTCTAAAAGGTAACCCTAACATAATATGGTTCAACCATCAATCACTAATAAATGCTAATAAATGCTATTAAATACAAATTGAAGAATATAAGGCAATTCATACAAACTATTAATAAATGCTATTAAATATAAATTGAAGAAAATAAGGCTTAATAAATTTCCTTAATTGGTAATTCAACTACCAAAGGCAAGTCTTCTAACTACTTTCCAATATCAGCCACTCCATTATTTTCTTGATTTAATTCTTGAATCTTCTTTGTATTGCTTCTTGTAATTACTCGTTCGGGTACATGGAAGTGATCAGTTGTTGGATTCATATCATCCCCCCTTCTTTAAAATGATTTGTTCTCAAATCAAATTCTTCGTTCTATCCGGACAAGAACTGAATATTGTTTTTTTTTTCCCACTTTTTTTCTCACCTTTACCTTAGTTTCTTCTCTCCACTGTTGTTCTTCATATTTTTTTCTTTTCTTCTCTAATTTCAATTGGTCACAATGTACTTCATATGAAGACAATGGAAGTAAAGTAAATTTCTTCCCACACAAAGTAAAAGTATACTTGTTCATCAAACCATCAAATGTTACCTTTCTATCATATTGCCAAAGTCGGTCGAATAAGATGTCCCCCGCATGCATTGGTACGACCTCACAAAGAACATCATCTTTATATCTTCTAAGAGTAAAAGAAATAAGAGCTTGGGAGTTCACCTTAATTTCTTCTTTGTGTGTCAACCATTGAAGTTTGTATGGTTTTGGATGGGGATGGGCAGAAAGTTGAAGTCTTTTTACAAGGAAGCTGCTTACCACATTTGTGCAACTTCCACCATCAATCACCAAGCTGCATGGGTTTCCTTTGATCAAACATCTTGTGTGGAACAAGTTTTCCCTTTGATCTTCAAATTTCTCTTCCTTGATTTGAACATTGAGTACCATTGATATGATAAGGAAATCAACTACAAGGACAGTAAGATTCGGATTACCTTGTAGATCGAATATCTCAAGCCAAGAACACTTTGTTTGAGATTCGAATCACTCCAGAAGCAAGATCGATCATGTCTAGCTTCAATGATTCTTGTTGATCAAATATCTCAAACACTTGTTTGAGATTCGAATCACTCCACAAGCAAGATTGATCATGTCGAGCTTGAATGATTCTACATGCAATCTAAACTACATAGAATTGCAAAGAAACTTAGCCATTGGCTAAAGAAAGCACAAATGCTTCTTTTACTATATTTTCCAAGTCTGCTTAAAAATACAAACATACATGGCTTTATATAGCCTCAAAATGAAACTATTAAAGACATTCCAAACGTTGTAACATTCACACTTTATGACCATAATTAGCCATTATGTAAATGTAACCGAAATTAAATAAAATGTCTTAAAATACAATAACTCTAAATTATAACCCACCCAAAATTTACAACAATCAAAATTTATTCTTCTTCAATGTAGCATGAATTGAAACATCTTTTGATAATTTTGACAACCTTTTCTTCACATCTTCATTGAAGCATATTGTATGATTGATGTCTCTTTGTTCATATCATATGCATTGCTCAATTCAAACAATATGCTCAAATTTGGTGGGATAAATTGATGTCAAGTAGGAGAAGAAATCTTGAAGCACCAATTGATTCATGGGTCGAGTTCAAAGAGTCCATGAGGAAGCGTTTTGTTCCACAATATTTTCAACGGGACATGGCGCAAAAGCTTCAAGCGTTGAAACAAGGACGCAAATCTGTGGAGGATTATTACAAGGAGATGGATACATTGATGGATCGACTTGAACTCGATGAGGACATGGAGGCTCTCATGGCGCGGTTTCTTAATGGGTTAAACACAGAGATTGCAGACAAGACTGATTTAAGAACATTGATTATAAGCATAGAAATCAAGAGATTAATGAGAAGCCTCAAGCTAAATTTGAGAAAGGGGAGAGTTCTAGAACAGGTTAAGAAAAAGTAGAAAATAATGTTCGAAATAGGGATTTAAAGTGTTGGAGATGTCAAGGGGTAGGACACTATAGTAGAGATTGCCCAAATGCAAGAATTATGACCATCAAGGAGGGAGAAATTGTTACGGATGACGAGGCACATGACGACATAAATGAGGAAACTGATGAGAGTGAGGAGTTTAGTGAAGAGGACCCTACACATATATCTTTGGTTACTCGACAAGCTCTAAACACCCACATTAAGGAGGACGGCCTAGACCAAAGGGAGAACTTGTTTCAAACTCGGTGTCTTGTTCAATCTGTACCTTGTAGTGTTGTCATTGATAGCGGTAGTTGCACCAATGTTGTGAGTTCCATTCTGGTCAAAAGACTTAATTTAAAGACACAACAACATCCAAGACCCTACAAGCTTCAATGGTTGAATGATTGTGGGGAAGTACGGGTAACTCAACAAACTCTTGTTTCTTTTACTATTGGAAAATATGTTGATGATGTTTTATGTGATGTTGTATCCATGCATGTTGGAGATTTACTACTGGGGAGGCCATGGCAATTTGATCGTCGGGTAATGTATGATGGGTATGCAAATCGATACTCCTTTACTCACAACGGTAGAAAAACTACTCTTATCCCATTGTCTCCAAAAGATGTATTTATTGATCATTGCAAACTTGAAAAGAAAAGGCAAGAGGCTGATGCAAAAGCAGAGATTGAAAAAGAATCAAGTGAAAAAAAGAGCTTGAGTGAAAAGCAAGAGAGTAACACTCAGCCTAGAGAAAAAAAAGAGAGAAAAGCCAAATCAGTAAGCTTGTATGTTAGATCAAGTGAGGCTAGGAATGTTTTGCTCTCTAACCAGACTATTCTTGTACTTACGTGCAAGGGGTCTTGTTACTTTACTAACATGCTTAACCCTTCTTTGCCTAGTGATTTTGTTGTACTTTTGCAAGAGTTTGAAGATTTATTTTCCGAGGAGATGCCTAGTAGTTTGCCACCACTTAGAGGGATTGAACACAAGATTGACTTCATTCCTGGCGCGCCCATTCCAAACCGAC
>CM031893.1:4296143-4338339 GCA_018691285.1 Cucurbita argyrosperma subsp. sororia
AAAATCAGAGACCGTAAACATAGAATAGTTCAACTCTTCTTCAATCAAGGGAATGAGTTTACAGTCAATTCAATCCTCAGCTGCTTTACCTTGTTAGGAATAAATAGGGACAAGTGAGTGAAGGAGAACGAATCTTGAGTGTTTACAGTTGAGTAAATGAATTGAATATGCTTTCCATAGTTTACAATGAAAGAAAGGATCAAATCAAGAGGGTTCCAGTGAAGTAGCTCAAGTTCCGGGGAAGGAGTGAAAGCAAGAAGGATTGAATCTAGGAGTGAAGGAGAAGAGAAAGAAAGAATGAATCTTGAGTCTTGAAATTCTCTTTGATTTACTCTCCTATCAAGCTGCTAATGAATTTCTTCTTTCACTGTTCCGTCTCATTAATCGAGAGAGAGTTGAGTCTTTGTGAACAATCACTTTTCCTGAGAATAACAAACAGGAAGGGAATAAAACAAAGAAAGGCTAAGACCGATAGGTGAAGTAGCTCAAGTAATAGAATAGAATGAGCTTGACACCTTTCATCCAGCTTACCTTGTTCAATAAGGGAAGGTAAAGATAATATCGGTTCAGGAGTAAGTAGCTACTCTCCCGATAGGTTACGGAGTTCAGGATCAAGAATGTTGAGTCTCATTTTGCCAACCTACTCCCTGATGATCATCCAAGCCTATTTCCTTTGTTCGTTCAGTAGTCCAGTCTGATTAATCTTAAGTCTTGACTTGATGAATAAGCAGAAAGAGAAGAGACCGTAAAATAGTTCAATCCGAGGTTACAGGGGAGTAAAAGAGTGAAATCAAGGTCATTTCGATTAAGTCTCATTCATCTTTTGAAAATAAAGAATAGGAACAAGTGAACTCGAATTCATCTTTAGTCTTGCCTTTCAATTTCAGGAGAAAGATCCCTTCAAGAAGGTTTAGGTTCAGTCGCTGCAAGGAATTGAGTCTCCCTTCTTTCATTCTTTAAAGGAAGGTGAAGGAGTGAAGGGAATGAAGTAGCTTAGGGAATAGAGGTTCCGGTTACAGTACACAAACAAAGTTCAGTAGTTCAGGAGTTTATAAGAGAGAGTAAAATCAATTAGAATAGGTTCAAGAGTAAGCGAGGAGAAAGATCAATTAAAGAATGAATCTTGCTTGAGTCTTTCCTTCCGAATTATCTTGTTCAAGACTGAGTGAAAGAATAAATGGGTTCCGGTTCAGGAGCGAAGCAAGCAGTGAGGCAAGGAATCGGGGACAAGAGAGGAGAGTCAATTCAATCCTCAGCAGGCAGTACCGAGTGAAAGAATAGTGAAACCATTGTTTACAATTCAATCAGGTTAATAATCAGTAATAGTCTTGTTCTGTCGAATGAATAAAGAGTCTTAAAAGTAGAAGAAAGAATCCGAGGGGAAGGGAGACATACCGTATGAGTTTTTGTAGGATCAAGAATCAATCAATAGGTGAAGTAGCTAATGAATTTACTCTTTCTTGTTCTTTCATTGTTAAGGAGAATGACTCTTTCGTTGGTTCTTGACTTGAAATACTTCCCCCCTTTTTTCACTGTAAAGGAGAAGGGAATAGAGGTTCTTGATTTCATTCATCTTGAGTTTAGTCTTTCGTTTTGTCTTGACTTCCTTAATTCAAGAGTGTTTGAAGGGGCAGGAAATGGAATAGCTTTATCGAGAAAAAGAAAAGAGATAGTTCAACCTGAACCTTGACATGAGAGTCAATTCATTAGCTACTTTACAGTCTTACATATTCCTCTTCTCCTGTAAAGTGAAGGAGCGAAGCCCAGTTTATAGTGTTTGAAGGTTCCGGTGAAGGAGAAATATCAGAGACCGAGTAAAAGAGTGAAAGAAGTCCAATGCAGGGTTACTCTCATCTTCTTTGTATAGGGAAGTTTACCTTGTGAAAGAAAAGAGCTACTTCATATGCTTTACCGAGAGAATGGACAAGTGAGTGAAGGATCATTCTTCTTGAGTCTTGACTTGAAACACTTTCAGGTTCAGGTTCAGTAGTTCAGTCTAATTCATCTTGAGTTTCGTCTTGAGTTGAGTGTTTAGTTTACAATTCAATCTGAGAAGGAGAGGGGAAGGAGCTTTACCTTGTGAAAGAATAGTGAAACCCGAGTTCAAGAGTTCAATCAGGTTCAAGGGAAGGAATGAGACCGACAATGAATAGGTGAAGGAAGGAGCAAAGCCGATAGGTTCAGGAACGAATTGACTCTGTCTTTGTCTTCCCCTTTTCCGATTTCTTCTTATTCACCTCGGTAAAAAGGTTTCGGAGCTCAGAGGGAAAGGTGAGAAGTTGTGAGAATGTACTGTAAAGGAGAGAAATTAGATAGAATCAATTGATTAGGGAGAAGAATCAGAGGAGAGGAGCGAAGCTGCCGGGAAGGAGTTTCCATTTATGCTTGGTGAGTCTATTTGTTTAAAGCCACTTTACCGAGTGAAAGAGAAAGAATAAAGAGGAACGAAGCAAGCAGTGAGACAAGGAACCGGCCGGGGACATGAGAGTTTCTTCTCATCCAGCCGCTTTACTTACCTTGTGAAAGAGTGAAGAAAGAAGGTTCATGAGTTTATAGTAAAAGAAAAGAAAAGAGAACGAATGAAAGAGAAGGAATCTTTCGTCTTTGTTTACAAGAGAGTACTAGAGTGAAAGAAGGAAAAGGAAAGGAGTGAACTTAATCTTGAGTTCAGTCTTAGTTTACAGTTCAAGAAGAAATAGGTGAAAGAAGGGAGAATGCATCTTGTTGAGTTTTGTCTTTCCTTTTGAATTACCGAGTGAAAGAGTGAAAGAAGGTTCGTTCAGTAGTGATTGATAATTCTTCTTGAGTTGAGTCTTGACTTTCTCTTTGTCTTTTACCAACTGTAAATGAACAATAACTGAAGGTCATATCGGGGAAGGGGAAGGGGCGAAGCCACGAGACCGAGTTCAACCAGTCAAATGTTAAGGAGTAAGTGAGGAGAAAGAGAAGTTCACTCTCATTAATCTTTCGTCTTTGCTTGATGAATAAGGAGAAAAACAAGAAAAAGAATAAATAGCTGAAAAGGAAGAGGAAAGGTGCAGCGAGATGAGAAGAGGGAGGAGAGGGGAGAGACCGAGTTTACCTCCTTCAAGCAAGCAGTCAATCTCATTCTTCTTTCTTACAGGAGAGGAAATTAATTAGCTGCAGCGGCTTTACCTCCTTCAAAAGGAAATATGATAGAGGTTCCAGGGCAGGCAGGTGAATGAGCAAATCCTTCTTTACCTTCTTTACTGTGAAATAATAAAGAACAATCACTGAAGGGAATAAAACAAAGCTAGAAAGATAGGGGAAGGAGCTTTACCGAGTTTAATAAGGGAAGGCAGGGAATAGAGGAAATTACCCTGAGTGAAAGAAGGGGAAGGGGAAGGCAGGTGAAGTAGTGAAGGGAATAGAGGAAAAGAAAAGAAAAGGAGTGAAATCACGTTTAGGTTGAGAAGCAATAGTCCTAAACAGCAAGCAAGAAAGCAAGCAAGAAAGGGGAAGGGGCGGGAGCCCGAGCTAGCTTTGTTTGTTTTATTCCCTTCTTTCCCTCTTTAGGACCATTAATGAACAAATTCTATCCTCAGTCTATTTTTTGGGCTATTTTCCTATCATTTGTCTATTTTTAGGGCTATTTTTGAGTAGAGGTAATTCCGCTAGATGAGAAGAGAGAGATTGAATAGGACTATTACTTCTTCACCTGATTGAACAAGGTAAAAATAGCTCTTTCGTGAATGAACCTTTATTACCTGACCTTCACTACTGAACCGGAAGTCAAGATGAAACTACTTCTTCTCCACTACTCCTTATGAATGAGATTGTAAGTAAAGACTATTTATTTGACTTAACTACTGAACCTTCACCCTCTTTCACTATTCCTACACTCGATAAACTTCCATTCCATTGCCGGAACCTTCTTTTACTCCTAAACCTTTGACGATATTACCTATTTATTCACTGTAAACTCATGAACCTCTCCCTACTGACTCCTAAACCGGAACCTTCTGTTCTTTCTTTCACCTATTTATTCTTTAACTTCTCTTTCTCTTTTCACTCTTTGACTCTCCTCTCCTGTAAGAAACTAGACTAGAATGATCGTTCACCTTCTTTCGTTCTTTCATTAAGGAAGTCAAGACGAAAGATTCATTCTTTAACTGATCTTGATCCTCCCTCACTTACTCCTAAACCTTTTCCTTCTTTCACTCTTTTACTAGGTAAAGCGCTATTTAAAGAACCTTCACCGGCGGGACCTTCTTTCACTTCTCTCTATACTTACTCCTATTAATGATGATGAACTCCTGAACCAGATTGAACTTTAAAAGAAAGAGAACCACATGAACCTGAACCTATTCATTGTCAGTCTCATTGCTTCACTACTTCACCTTTAGAGAATGCCATAAGGGAAAAAGGAATCAACAAACATGAATTATCTTGAATCGTAACTGATAGAGAAAGAAGGGAGAGTCTCGACGAAAGATTCCTTCTCTTTCACCTCGTAAACAAGGGTTGAACTATCTCTTTGATTTAAGAATTCAATTCTGATAAGAATCACGGTGTTCCAAATGGACCTATTGCCAAGAAGATTTGTGGATGAATGTAATTCAAATCTCAAATTGAGACATTTCCCTTAGAAATCTGAGTATCATATTTTCCATTTCTAAGTTTCAAGCAATTCTTGTGGTAGAATTGCACCCGAGCCATTCAATCAAGCCTTGATCAAGTTAGATTGTGGAGTGACTCAATTTAGAACTAGGTTCCAAATCTTACTTCTAGATCTTCGATCGTAAGAGGTAATCTAATTCTAGCCTTATCTCTTGATTGATCTAAATTTCGTATAAGGAGGTGTTAATTACTTTGATTCAAGGGTTCTTGCTAAAATAAAAGCTTGGATCGTTGGGTTGAGGATTAGGGTTTCCTTATCAATTTGGTATCAGAGCCAGGTTTACATCTTTGTGGCCGACTCTAGAATTGATTTTATCTTTCATTTCTGCTATTGTTTATCTTTTCTTTAAATCTGTCCATTTATTTTCTTGCTATCGTTTCTGCCATTATTCATCAACTTTTCACTTTGTTCTCATTTTCCTCCTAAAGATCACGTTGAGATATTGAAAAAAAAAAAAAAAGATAAATAAAAAAATCTTATCATATTGTTCTTACGATTGTGATTATAAACGATCTTTATCATTTTTTTTTAGATCATTTGCATGTTTATTTGAAGATCAAATAAACTTCGATTCACATTTTTTTCTTAATCCATCTAAATCTAGAACCGTTGTATTTGATTTTTTTTCTCTCATAATCTACGCTTGAAGATAACTTCTAAATTTCCCGAATTCTGTAAAAAGAGAGTTAGATCGTTCTTAAAATCTTCACGTCCTTTCTTTTTGGAATTTTTTTTTCCCGTGTGCAATTCTATCCCAAAATATCTTTGTGTCTCTTATTTGTTTGTTCACTTCTTGTTTTAGTTTGTTGTTATTTAATAATTAACTTATCTGGATGGACTTGAATAGCTAGCTACTATCAGAATTGCTTTACCCATATATTAGCCTACCTTGATCATAATTTAGTCACTTTCCCAAACAGCCTACCTTTGTGTGTATAAACACGAGTGTCCCTGAGTGTAAAATCAGTGAGTTGAGAGTGTCTGAGGTCCAAAACATATTTCACTACTGTTTGTACAATCATGAACCAAGACGAGGAAAATGGAGGGGAGATCAATGATCTAGTTGAAGAAGTCCAGAAGAATGAGAAGGAATTGGAAGATGAGATTCATTTGGCACTAATAACAAGAAGACTTGTTAAAACTCAAGTTATGGAGAATGATGTTGATGATCAAAGAGACAACCTGTTCCACACGTGGTGTTTCGTCAAGGGGACTACTTGTAGTCTTGTCATTAATAGTGGAAGTTGCACCAATGTTGTAAGTACCATGTTGATCAAAAGGTTACAAATTCCAACTCAAGATCATCCTAAACCTTACAAGCTCCAATGGCTCAATGATAGTGGAACAATGAAGGTAGTTTCCCAAACTTTAATATCTTTTACTTTGGGAAAATATAAAGATGAAGTTCTTTATGATGTATTACCAATGCAAGCTGGAGATATATTGCTTGGCCGACCATGGCAATTTGACAGAAGGGTTATGTATGATGGCTATTTGAATAGGTATTCTTTTGTAAAAGAAGGTAGAAAAACCACTCTTGTACCTTTGAGTTCTAAAAATGTATTTGTTGATCAATTAAAGTTGGAGGAAAGAAAGAAAGAGTTTGAGGAAAAAGAGTTAAAAGGAAAACAAGAGTTCACTGAAAAAATAGAGAAAAATCAAAGAGAAAAAAAAAAAAGAATGAAAAAAGACATGAAATTGAAGGAAAAAGGAAGAGATAGAGTTATTTGGCTACAGTTGGAGAGGTGAGAAGGTTTTTACAAACATCGATCTTTGTACTTATGTACAATGGAGGATTTTTGGTCTCTAATTATAACAACTTGGCTTTGCCTAGTGTTTTTCAATCTCTTTTACAGGAATTTGAAGACATGTTTCAAGATAAAAAAATACCTTCCATTAGAGGTACCGGACATAAAATAGACTTCATTCCAAGGACTGTCATTCCTTATAAGCCAGCTTATCGGGTCAATCCAACCGAGACAAAAGAAATTCAAAGGCTATTAGAGGAGCTTATGGAGAAGGGCTATGTACGAGAAAGTTTGAGTCCATGTTCTATACAAGACTTATTGGTGCCAAAGAAAGATGAAACTTGGCGCATATGCATGGATAATAGAGTCGTCAACAAAATCACGGTAGAGTATCGACATCCTATTCCTAGGTTAGACGATATGCTTGATTTATTGCATGATTCGTGCCTATTTATAAAAATTATTTTGAAATCTAGATATCATCAAATTAGAATGCACGTAGAAGATGAATGGAAAACAACTTTCAATATTAAGTTTGGATTGTATGAATGGCTTGTTATACCTTTTAGGTTAACTAATGCTCCTAGTACACCTATGCGCTTAATATATAATGTTTCGGGAAAATATATGAGAAAACATGTTGTTGTTTATATTGATGATATTATAATTTATTTGAAGATTTTGTTTGAGCATGTAGAGCATCTTAAATTAGGTTTAATTACACATAGAAAAGAGAAATTTAATTTTAATAAGAGTAGTTTTTGCATGGAAAAAGTTCACTCTATTGGCTTCATAGTTGGTAAAAGTAGAGTAGCTTTAGATAGAGACAAAGTTAAATTCATTATGAATTTGCCAACACCAAAAAGTGCACGTAAATTTCGGAGTTTTCATGAGTTAGCTAACCTTTATAAGAGATTTGTAAATGATTTTAGAACCATAACTGAACTATTGAATGACTTAGTGAAAAAGAATGTTGTTTTTTAAATGGGGAGAAAGAAATGCAATAGAATGCATCCAATTTTCTTAAGAAAAAATTAAGCAAACCATTATTTGTTTTTGCTAGCTTTAATAAAACTATTGAAATTGAATGTGATGTATGTGGTTTGGGCATAAGTGTTGTTTTAATTCAAGATGGAAAGCACTTAATATATTTTAGTGAAAAACTAAATGAGCCATATTTGCTTTAGTTCATATATTGCATGTGTGGCAACACTACTTATGGCCGAGAGAATTTGTGATCCATTTTGATCATAAAAGCTTGAAGTATGTGAAGGAAAAAAGCAAACTGAATCGTAGACATGCAAAGTGGGTGGAATTTATTAAAACATTTTCGTATGTCATCAAATATAAGAAAGGTAATGATAATATGGTAGCTGATGTGTTATCTAAAACATACGATCTCTTTACTTCTCTTGCTGCAAAAATTCTTGAACTTGAGCATAGTACCAAATTATATAGAGATGACCAAGATTTCATAACTATTTATGCATCTTGTCTTGCAAAAAAAAGCTATGGATGATTATTATTTGTTTCATAAATTTTTTATGCTTTGTATTCCTAAATGCTCTGTAAAAGATTTGCTTTTGAGAGAAGCACATGGTGGTGCCTTAATGGGACATCTCAGAATTAACAAAGTTTATAAGATGTTGCATAAACACTTCTTTTGGCCGAAGATGAAGCAAAGCATGCTGACTTATTTTTTAAGAAAGTAGTTTATGGATTTATCATCTTCCTCATATTTTTGTTGTGGCAGATATATTTATTAAAATGAGTCAAAATGGATGATGCAAAGCATGCTGCCGACTTATTTTTTAAGAAAGTAGTTTATGGATTTAATACACTTCATTTGCTTCCTATTCCTTCTAATTTCCTTCTAATATTTTTGTGAGTGAAGCATGCAGATTTGATCAAAACATTTCAAAAAGGGGTGAAGGAAAGAAGGTGACGATTTTTTCTGATTTGAGGACGAATCCTTCTGAAGATGGGGAAGATGATAAGAATCACAGTGTTCCAAATGGACCTATTGCCAAGAAGATTCGTGGATGAATGTAATTCAGATCTCAAATTGAGACGTTTCCCTTAGAAATCTGAGCATCATATTTGCCATTTCTAAGTTTCAAGCAATTCTTGTGGTAGAATTGAACCCGAGCCATTCAATCAAGCCTTGATCAAGTTAGATTGTGGAATGCTCAATTTAGAACAAGGTTCCAAATCTTGCTTCAAGATCTTCGATCGTAAGAGGTAATCTAATTCTAGCCTTATCTCTTGGTTGATCCAAATTTCGTATAAGGAGGTGTTAATTATTTTGATTCAAGGGTTCTTGCTAAAATAAAAGCTTGGATCGTTGGGCTGAGGATTAGGGTTGTCTTATCAAATTCAAGATTCATTCTCCGGAATAGGAAGGCAAGACTCAAGATTCATTCATTCAACTTTACTGTTCAAGAATCAATTCAGGGAGAGTGAAGAGTCAAGACTCAATTCATTAGCTGCTTTACGATCTGTAAAAGACTCAAGATTCATTCTCCTTCACTCCTTCAATCACCTTCTTTCACTCTTAAACAAGGTAATTTGGAAGTCAAGACTCAACTCCAGATTAATTCTCCTCAACCTTAAATCTTTTCCTTCAACCAAAGACTCGGTCAAGCTATTTTCCTGTCCTTTACAGTCGGTAAAAGAAAGAGAGAAAGCCGAAGCCGAAACCTTAAACCTTTTCCTCAATGACCTTACCTTCTTTTTGAACTGTAAACTCAGAATCTTAGCTTTGATCTTTTTCTCTTCATTGAGTTTTTCTTATTCTCAGTAAGATAGGTGAGGTGTTTTATTCTTTCTCTTCTCTTGATCCTGAAAAAAAAAGTCAAGACTCAACTGACAATTCATTCTCCTTCGTAAACAAGTCAAGACTGACGATGAATTCTCCTTCACTCCTCCTTCTTTTCCTCTATTCACTTCCCTGATTGAACTCGGTAACGATAAACTGGAGGATGATTCTTTCACAAGGGTTGAATAAGGGAAATAGGCTGGATGGGATGAGAATCAGGTCAAGCTCAATCACCTGTCCCTTCTTTCTTTAACTGTCAACTCGGTCTCTTTTCTTGTATCTCTACTTTCAAGACTCTTCAAATGAAAGAAAGATCAGCTCACTCCTTTTCCTTCTTTCACAAGGTAAAGCATATTCAATCCTGTCCCTGATTTAAGCTATTCTATTCTATTGGTCTCTTTTCTTTCTATATTTCTTTTCTTTCTCTTTCTTCTCTTGATCTGATCTTAATGGAGTTTTTCTTTTCTTTTTTTTCTTTTCTTTTCTTTTCTTTTCTTTTCTTCTGCTTTTATGCTTCTATTTTGCATTCTGTTTTTGCATCGAGGAGATTCCTCACGTAATAAGGTAATAACCTATTTGTTCTTAGATTGGACCATGGTTCCTCCTTTTCTATTCTATTCTATATGGCCTATATGTAGGTGGGAAGTACACACCAAATCTTGCATTAAACCAATGTGTTTATCGAAATGAATGTGTACACGACTGCTCGCTTCCTTACTTCAGCCCAAGGATCCTCGATATGTTGATCCCCTATCAGCTCATGATATTCTTTGATAAGCACCAAAAATGTTGGATTTTGCAAAGCTAGAAGTCCTTCTAGAATCCTTGCAAACGTTCACAGAGAAAGCTAACTTAACGGATTGATTCCAACCAAGAGTTGGTTAGAAGATGAATGACTCTTAGATCAAACTTGAAATCTATGATGGTCACTCTTAGATACCAAGACAATTCACTCCAGAATTAGCTTGATTAAAACTAATTCAATGAATCAGTTTAAACATCAAACCTAAAGCAAGATTTGAAAAAGAATAACACCAAAAAGGTATCAAGAAAACACAAAGGATTCTAGAAGGATTCTCTGTAAACGTTTTGCAAGGATTCTAGAAGGACCTCTAGCTTTGCAAATTCCAGCATTGTTGGCGCTTATCAGAAGAAGTAAGGGGAATTCTCTCCAAAGAGTTTTTTATCGAAAAGAAGAACAAGAAGCGTAGAGAAAAGAGTTTCGCGGGAATTGTCTTGGGCTAGCCCGTGACGTGAGTGATCGTTGACCCTACTCTTATTTCTACATCATGAGAATAAATCCTACTAAAATCCCCACAAATCTGATGTCTTTCATAGATTTTTTTCGTGGCTCTGCCGTTTCTCTCACCAATGGAAATAGTGGTAAGATACGGAATCAATACAAGGGAAATAATACTCGGATTACCTTGTTGATCAAATATCTCAAGGCAAGAACATTGTTTGAGATTTGAATCACTCCACAAGAAAATCGACCACGTCTAGCTTGAATGATTCTTGTTGATCAAATATCTCAAGGCAAGAACACTTGATTGAGATTCGAATCACTCCACAAGCAAGATTGATCATGTCGAGCTTGAATGATTCTACATGCAACCTAAACTACATAGAATTGCAAAGAAAATTAGCCATTGGCTAAACAAAGCATAAATGCTTCTTTTACTACATTTTTCAAGTCTACTTACAAATACAACATACATGGCTTTATACAGCCTCAAAATGAAACTACGGAAGGCATTCCAAGAGTTGTAACATTCATACTTAATGACCATAATTAACCATTATGTAATTGTAACCTAAAGTAAATTAAAAGTCTTAAAATACATTAATGAAATACAATAAATTTAAATTACTCTAAATTGTAATCCATCCAAAATTTATAACATGAAACGTCATTCTTCTTCAATGTGGCGTGAATTGAAATATCTTTTGATAATTTCAACAATATTTTCTTCACATCTTCATTGAAGCATATTGTATGATTGATGTCTCTTTGGTTCATATCAAATGGAATTGGAGTGGACAGAGTTGACTCTTTGAACACGGAAAGGTGTCCTTCTATGAAGCAAGTGTGAAGAAAGCTTTGGAATCAGATTTTGGGCGCGCTCTCTAGAAGATTTGCTCACGCTAAGTTACGATCCAACAAAGAAGAAAAAAAGAAGGGGAAAAATAGTGGGCCAATTCTCCCTAGCGGGGGTGGACAGTTGTCACTCTGTTTTTTTCCGAACAGAATTCCAGGCCGGCCTCAGGAAGAAGAGTTTGGGACTGGGCGATTAGACAACTCCTAGGGCCATCTTCGAGTAGAGTCTATTCTTTCTTTCTTTCTTATTCTTTTTAAAAGGCATTAACTCAATCGAAACTTATTGAAAAAAGTTTGTGGCGAAAGAAGAAAGAGTTTTTGGAACTAAGAGCCGAACGAAAATGAATACCACACATCAGAGTCAAGACCAAGCTCGGACGAGGTTTTTGAACAGAAAGTGTGCAGTGAAAAATAGAAGAATAAAGGGAAGGTAGATTTGACTCGAATCTTGGATAAATGAACGATTACAAGATTGGGTGACTTCTTTCTTACTTTCTTCAGCAAGATCTGGTGGTTTGAAGATTGATTCAAAGAAAAAGGCTGATAATAAAAAAAAGACGGCAAACAAAAGTAATCAAAGTATGGCTACATAAGGATAAAAAAGGCATCCTCTCAAAGCGAACAATCCAATGACTTCCCCCCGTTTGTTTTTTCGCTTTTTCCGGCCCTTTGGCTAGTCCGATTTCTTTGACTGGCATTTTGCCTTCTTCTTTTGAAAATGATCCCTAAACTTCACTAGAGGGGAGTCATCCTACACACGTAAACCAAGGATTGATTGATTAAATGCACTCAAAAAACCATTTGACACTTATGCTTCTATTTTGCATTCTGTTTTTGCATCGAGGAGATTCCTCACGTAATAAGGTAATAACCTATTTTCTCTTAGATTGGACCATGGTTCCCCTTTTCTATTATATTCTATATGGCCTATATGTAGGTGGGAAGTACACACCGAATCTTGCATTAAACCAATGTGTTTATCGAAGTGAACGTGTACGCGACTGCTCGCTTCCTTACTTCAGTCCGAGGATCCTAAATGTGTTGATCCCCTATCAGCTCATGATATTCTTTGATAAGCGCCAACAATGCTGGAATTTGCAAAGCTAGAGGTCTTTCTAGAGTCCTTGTAAAACGTTCACAGAGAAAGCTAACTTAACGGATTGATTTCAACCAAGAGCTGGTTAGAAGATGAATGACTCTTAGATCGAACTTGGAATCTATGATGGTCACTCTTAGATACCAAGACAATTCACTCCAGAATTAGCTTGATCAAAACTAATTCAATGAATCGGTTTAAACATCAAACCTAAAGCAAGGTTTGAAAAAGGATAACACCAAAAAAGGTATCAAGAAAACACAAAGGTTTTGTCTGTATTCAACAATTCATCTCAAAATTGAATATTACATGTCTTTAAATAGGTCCACCCACCAACTACATATCACTAATAAATGCTAATAAATACAAATTGAAGAAAATAAGGCATTCATACAAACTATTAATAAATGTTATTAAATAAAAATTGAAGAAAATAAGGCATTCATAAATTGTCTTAATTGGTAGTTCAACTACCAATGGCAAGTCTTCTAATCACTTTCCAATGTCAGTCACTCCATTATTTTCTTGATTTAATACTTGAATCTTCTTTGTATTATTTCTTGTAATTGCTCGTTCGGGTACATGAAAGTGATCAGTTGTTAGATTCATATCATTCATTCTGGGCAGAAAGATAGACTGAGCTACAACTTCCTATGCTATGGGCTTGCTGCTTTTCATCTTACCTAAATGTCCCGTGAAATAGTTGAACGAAGACCTGCATTATTCATTGGGTTCTGGTTGATTCACCAAGACAAGTCAACAAAAAGGTACCACAAAGAAAGTGCAAAAAGATGATGAAGGAGAATCGGAGAGTACATATAGGAAAGAATCTCCGGACCTTTCCTAGTCTTTATTCCCTCTTTTGGATGGCCACTATCTTAGACAGTTAGTTTCCCCTAGCTAAATAGTAGTCATGTCCACAACTGACAGCTTTCGTTGGCCTGCAGGGAGTCGTTTCTAAATTTCAATCCGCTTAGATTCGGGGCGAGCCATAAAAGAGAGGCTTTCTCATTTAGCTACTGATAGAATAATGTATTGGGACAGAGAGGGATAGTTTCTTCTCGTTGACTAAGAGCTCCAAGACTCCCTCCCCCTTAAATGGCAAACGGTAAAGATAACGTGCAGACTTGATAATATATACGAATAGAATCGAGGCGGGCTTAGCTATTCTAACCGGGCATTGAAATAATGGGAGAAAGAAACGAACGGAATGACTTCCATCGTCTTTCTATGTACTAGAATGACAACAATTTTAATGGTCACACAACACAGGATCCCCCACCCTTCCTTCCATCCTTTTTAAGATGTAGTCTGATTATTGAGACTCTGGCTTGGCTCTCCCTCATTCGACCGGCCTACCTTTCTGATCCTCCAGTTGCTGGCTCGCTTTCGCAGCAGTCTAAAAGCTTGTGCTCATACTTCAATCTTATCCGGTCTTCTGTTATCGATCTTCCTGGAATGGCTTTTCCTGCTTTCTCGAGTCTGGATACCCACATTCGAATTATGGGTTTCCTTCGCCACCCTTTCTCGCTCGAGCCTTCTACCTTCTTTTTCTAGATCTTGGTGGTTGAATGTTACAATTAGCATGCTAGTCGGGTTGATCCTCTACCCAAAGGAAACTATCCCTTGTATACTTAACTACGACCCTTTGTTCTACCCTGTGGGGTATATACACAATCCTCGGGCTTAACGGTTAGGTTCGACTCTGGTCTCATCGGACACCCAATGAAAGGCTGACATTCAATTACGAAGCAGACATATATATGAGATGAAGCACACCCGAAGAGAAGACAAGGCTATCTCGACTCTCGTTAAGTCATAGTTGGGGAAACTCGGAACATAGTATGAAGGGATTAAGACGACTTACTCTAAGAGACTTTATCGAGGCTTTATGCAACAACCAACCCCTCAACTATACCTACCTTTCATAATACGTATTGCGTTACATCTGTGCACTCATTCTCTTTTTTTAGCTTTCCTCTCCACCTAGACTTTCCTGGTCCTGGGGCTTGCGTTCCTTACTTCAGTCTGTCTTTCAGCAGTATACTGGCAATCTTCTTCCTAATGGCTGCCATCTTCCTTGTCGTCGTCCTTTGTCTTGGCTTATCAATTTTCAATGTCATCCTATCTTTCTTTCGAACGATCTTCCGTCGCCTTCTGAGTTCTGGGCATAGACTTTGTCTTAAGGGCTGGGTTGTTGTTGCTGCCCTTGTAGGTAATCCTTATTGGAGAGTCATAGCTTATCTCAATTGAGAGTCCTGTGCTGCTGCGTCTTATCTAGACCGTTGACAGCCTTAGTTAGAGCCAATGTATGTAACATTGGGGTCAAATGTGTCCTTGCCTTGAATGAAGATAAACGGAGACTCCTTGGGATGTCAAGTTTGGATCTTGGCCTTTCCTATCTGCCAACAACCTACGCGGTTGGAAACCAATCGTTGTGCGGCTCTAGGCATCCTGAGCTGACAGCACTTGGAATGGTCTCGAAATTGGCTGAAAGAAGAAGTGAAATTAGGTAGGCTCGACCTACTAGTAAGCTCTATCATTGGCTTTCACTGGTCCTTTGTTAGATGCCAATGTCGCATTGCCAACAACCTGCCCCTTGTTCGTAAGGGTGATTTATTACCTTTCTCACTTTCATCGATACATATAGTAAATGGGGCTATTCATTCTGTACGGTATTAGAGTTGTGCGACACTAGTCCTGTCGTCTGCCTAATTAGTGGGGAGACATTGATGTACGCAGTCAACCATGAATAGGGTAAAGGATCACCAGAGATACCTTTAAAAGTGACCAAGCGGTAAGTTGCTACCATTTCCAGCTTTGCGGCTAACGAATGTGGGAATGAGTTCGCTCCTATGAGGGAGATTTGTCTTTCCCACCCTATCTCTAAAAGGCAGATCCATTTCAATCCCCTTTATTTCTTCCTACTCATCAGAAATCACTGTTATTGGTGTCGTAAGGCGACGCGATCCCAGTGTCTCGTCACTTTGACCCCCTGTTCCCCTCTCTCGTTCTTCATGGCCTAAAAAGAAATAGAATGAATGAATATCTATAGCAAGAAATGGAAGAGAAAGCATATCAAGCCCAATGTTGGGATTTTAGGCTTATATGTAGGACCTTGACTACTACGATCCGGATCTTGAGTTCTTTACTCTTCTTGTATTAGTAGAGCATTCTTCATCTAAAGGCTCTGAATATCATTCACTTTTCTAAGTCAAACTCTGTTGCGGGAGAAGGTTCTAGTAAGCTCGTCTCAGGTGCTGGCGTAAGTAATAACTCCTAACGTTGCTAAAGCTTTCAATTTAAGGCTTTTCACTCCGATTATCGTTATTCAAGTGGTATCACAGAGAATCTTTCCTTTCGTCCTTCTGGCAAGGGTTTGAAGAGGGAGGGACTTGGTAGCTAGGAAAGTCAAGTCAGGAAGGAAGGCGCTGTACTATTGGGCACACACAGAGAATGAATGTGTATGGGGTGAAACAGGGCGCATGTGAGGGAAATTGCAAGAAAATCATTGGTAATGATCATATGGACTGAGCAGGATGTACGTGTCTGAGTACGATAGAGAATCAGGGTGCTATGTAACAACCTCTTAATTTTATAAGAGAAGCATGCAGACGGAAGAGGGAGAGTGACGAAGTTTTTTAAATTGTTTCATCCATACCTAACCACCTCTTCTCGACCCACTCCAGCCACGCACCGTTGTTCACTAACGTGAAAATAAGTAATAAACATGTGCGTCGACTTTGAACTTCAATAGCAAAAAGAACCAAAAGGAGACCACTAGAAAATCAAACTATTTAAAAGACATGAAGTACAGGATTTAAAGATAAATACAAAAGAAACACGATACTCAAGTGTGATGAGATTCCTTACAGTTAATAGCCCACGTGTGCCTTTGCCTCGACCACTACATCAAGCTCTACTTTTAAGGACACGTGTGCCTCCTCCTTGACTGCTACATCAAACTCTACCTGAAAAGAAAATTGAAGCAGCTGTGTTTGAGTATATAAAATACTATTGAAAAAAAAGAGTGTTTCAAAGATACTCCTAGTTTTTTAATATTTTATTAATATATTTTTTAAGATACTTTTTAAAAAAAATTAAAAATACTTCCGTGTTTTTGGGTATAAAATCGTCCATTTTCCCCTATTTCCCTCGGTAACGAGACTGTAAACAGTCAAAAAACTATCAATCATTCTATCTCCCATGATCCTGAACCGATCTTACCTGGGATCGCAAATCCCATAAAAACGGATTCATTAAAAAGTAATCGCCGGTCAGCCATACGGCGGTGAACAATTCCGTTGCCGTCTACCAAAACAACCGGAAATGTTTCAAAAAAGGTTTCAGTTGGTGTTTAGAAAAGTGTATATTTTATGTAATTAGTATGTTTGTGTTTTCATTCTCGTTTAAGAGGACACTATTACTGATTAACCTGAACCTTCCCGAACTCACTCATTCGCCTACCTTACCTATTCTTTATGGTCTGTCTCATTGCTTTGCTCCTTGCTTGCCCTGCCCTACCCTATTTCTTTTATTTCTATTTATTCAATCAAACAAAGACTCTTTCTTTCACACTCACTGTGTAACCTCAATCAATCAATCAATCACTACTGACCCTGAAGCCAGCTTCCGATGATTTTTCCTTACCTTAACTACTGAACCTGCCTCTCTCTGCCCTGACCCTGTATTCCCTGATTTGACAAAGAAAAAGAGAATCCTCCCTCTTCTCGTGGAGCTGCTTGCTTGCTTCGCCCCTCTCTTCTCTCTCTACAACTCGTTAAAGTGGCTTGCTTGGCCCCTTTCTTTTACTCTCCTGCCTGTAACTGTAAGAAAGATGCATGCTCCGCTGCCTGTCTGCCTTCTTTGACTGCTCTCCCTATGTATTCTTATAATGGACTTGACTGGACTCTCTTGTAACCTCATTCCCCTTTCCCCTTTCTTTGACTTCCTGATTTTACTCTTTGTTTGCTTGCCTTGCCTCGTTCTCGCATATTCTCTTCATTATCAAGAACTCCGTAACCTTTCTTTATCAAAGAGAGAGCAGCATGCCATTCATTCATTAGAAAAGAGAGAGCAGCATACCATTCATTTATTTCTCTTCTCCTTGCACTCTGTACTACACCTAACCTAATAGCCTTTTCTCTTTCTTTTACTGTTCGAAAGCCTAAAGATGAAACTGAACGACCGGAACTCCTGCTCCTGTTCCTGCTCCTTTACTCCTTTATCTTTCTCTTTATTCATCAAGTGTTGAAAGACTGAACCTCCCCCCTCTCCCTTTGGTCGAGCGGTTTCTCCCCTCTCCCTTTGGTCTCGTGGTTGAACCTCTTCGCCCGTAGGGTCTCAGGGTTTCACCCCTTCCTTGCCCTGCCCTTTCCTTTCTTCTTTTCTTTCTTTCCTCTATTAATTCCCCCCTTATTGTGAGTTATTCTTTTACTAACTGTAAAGACTGAGGATTAATGCAAGATGAGATTGAACTCTTGCCCCTGTCCCGTATTCCCTTCCTCTTTATTCAATCACTACTCTGTAAACTCCGACACTCCTCTCCGGTCGAGCTGTTTCACTCACTCCTATACCTATGTCTTGTCTTGTTCTTCCTTCACCTTCTTTAACTGTAACCAAACAAAGCATATTCCATTCATTCTAGTTGTAGAACTGAACACTACTCTGAATGAAGGAACTAAACTCGGGCTCCTGCTCTTTCTCCTGCTCCTGAACAACCAACTACTTACTCTATAACTCTACTCCTTTATCTCTTTCTTCCTTCTCCTTTACTGAAGGTAGAGTAAAGACGAAACTCTTCCATTCCTCAACTACTGAACGATTGACTGACTATTCTTATCCTATCTTATCTGACAGTCTTTGTTTGAAAGAGGGAAGACTCTCTCCTATCTCTACTCTCTCTTCTCTCAAGCTCGCTCCTCCTGATTTCACTCTTTTACAAGGAAGGTGGTAAAGTGACGAACCTGACTTTGCCTCCTCTCCCTATCGAGGGACTTGGCTCCTTTTCTTTTCCTATTTCTCTCTTTCTTATTCTCAACTGAAAGGAAGATTAGCTCACTCCTGACTTAAAGGAAGATTAGCTCACTCCTTTTCCTGATTCCACTATTCAATCACTCTGTAACTCAATACAATCACTACTCGCAATCCAATCACTACTTCTTCCGAACCTCCCAGAGGTAAAAGAAAGGTGTTTGATGGAAGGAACTGGCCCCTCGCTCGGGTTGAACTACTCTACTCTTATGGTTCTTTACCTGCTAGCTGTAACTGTAAACTGGCTGGGAAGGGGAATCTTAGCTAGCTCTGTCTCTGATCTTGATCCTGCCTACTTGATTGACTCCGACTCTTACTACTCTTACTGACTGAATTCTTGTTATTGTGTGAGTTATTATTCGATTCTTTAACTGTAAACAAACAAGGGAAACTCGTTATTCCTTATTCTTTCTCCGAACCTATTTCTTCTTTCCCTAGGTAAGTAAACTGATCATTAAGTCAAACAAACTCCTTATTCCTTCTGCTGAACTACTCAACCTATTTCGTCTTTCACGAGGTAAACTGATCATTAAGTCAAACAAACTCCTTTCACACTATACCCTATTTATTACTTCCCTCTGAGTAAGACTCTACTCAAGATTCATTATATCCTTCCTTCCTTTACTGTGAGTTCTAGAATCAAGGAGTTAGCTGCAGCTTGCTTTGAAAGACTGAACTGAACCTGCGCCTCCCCGACCCCTTTCTTGACTTTCTTTGACTTTATGACCTTCGGAGGGAAGTCAAGCTAACCTTTCTTTCTTTACAGTCTGGCTGCTGAATAGTGTTTAGAATCAAACAAACAAACTTTACTGTTCCGGCGTAACGTAACTCTTCCTTCTTTCTGTCTGCTCCGGCTTAACTGCTCTGGCGTAACGTAACTGCTCTTCTCTTCTTTCTCTCTTTCCCCTTTCCTGCTTGCTGGCTTAACTAACTAACTTCCTTGGCTGCTTGCTTTGCTTGCTCTTTCTTGCTTGCTGTTCAGGACTATTACTGATTAACCGTAACCTTCTTTCTCTGTTCTTTCCCGCTTACTTACTTACTTAACTTAATTAACTGTTCTTTTCTTACCTTCCTGCTTGCAGTCTTAACAGCTCTGCCTGCTTGTTCTCTTTTCTTCTCTCTCCTGCGTAACTAACTGCTTGCCCTTGCTTGCCTTGCTCTCTCTCTCTGTCTACTTGCTTGGCTTGCTTGTTCAACCTCCTTCCCTTGCTTGCCCTTCCTGCGTAACTGCTTGCTTGCTTTGCTTGCTCTCTCTCTTCTTTCTTTTCTCTGTATGTCTGCTCCTGCGTAACTGCTCTCTCTTTCTTCTGTGTTCTTTACCTGCTGGAACTGTCAACTGAACTGGCTGGGGAATCTGAGCTCTGTCTCGGATCAAGATCCTTAATGACTTACTTCCTTCTTACTCTTGACTCTTGACTCTTACTGACTTATTATTGTGTTTGTTATTCTATCTATTCTTTATTTAACTGTAAAGAAGGGAAACTCTTTATTCCTTATTCCTTCTGCTGAGTTACTGAACCTACTTATTAATGATCAATCACTCCTGCTTCACCTTTACTGTCTTTGAAAGACTGAAGCAAGACAAGATGAATGAGACTTTATTTACAGTTGAGCTATTAATGATTGAGTTAGCAGTTAAAGAGGAAATGTTCAGGAGTTAGCTGCTTTGAAAGACTGAACCTGTCCCTTTCTTTGTTGACGATATTCCCTGATTGTTGGAGGTAAGTCAAGCTAACCTTTCTGTCTGGCTGCTACAATGTGTTTGTTTAGTTAGAATCAATCAATGAAACTGAACTGCTCAATCACCTATGGATTCTGGCACTGTAACCTCTTTCACTGCTCTTTCTTCTCCTGCTTAACTGTTTTGGCGTAACTGCTCCTTCCTTCCTGCTTGCTGGGTGGGTTAACTGCCTTTCTTTCTTTCTTTCTTCTCCTGCTGGCTTAAAACTGCTCTGCCTGTTCTCCTGTCCTGCTTATAACTGCTCTCTCCGCCTGCTCCTGCTTGGTTGGTTTCTTTGCTGGCTTGTTTGTTCTCCTGCTTGCTTTGTTGGCTTAACAGCTCTCTCTCTCTCTGCCTTGCCTGTTCTTTCTGTTCATTCTTCCTGCTTGCTGTCTTCATCCTTTTCCTGCCTGCGCAACCTGAATCTTCTCTGTCTGAGTTGTAAGTCTTTGTTTGATTGAAGGTAGACTCCGGAAGAAGAAGAGAATGTATTGTATTGAAAGAGTCAGTCAAGCCTTCCGCCCTGTCGAAAGAGAGAGAACTACTAGTATCTATATCTCTAGTATCTATGGATAACTCACTCTTCTTGCCCCCTAGTACGTAGGATATGGATTCGCTGACTTGTAAGACTGAACAACCAACTGCTTATTCATTCATTACTGCTTATTCATTCATTAGAGTTTACGTAACTTGCTTTCTTGCTTGCTAGCTCGGGTTAACTGCTTGCTTTGCTCTTTCTTTTCTCTCTTTCCGGGCTGGCTTAACTCTTTTCTTCGTTCTCTTCCTTCTCTTCTCTGTCTGCGTAACCTGTCTTGTCTTTGTCTGTCTTACCTGCTTGCTCTCTCTCCTCCTTCCCTTCCTGCGTAACTGCTCTCTTTCTCCGTCTTTCCTTTCGTTGTCTTCTCTTCTCTGTCTGCTTGTTCCTTCCTGGTTGCTTTGCTTGCAGTCTTAACTGGTTGCTTTGCGCTTTGCGCTTTCTTTTCTCTCTGATCCTTTCTCTTTCCTGCGTAACTGCTTGCTTTGCTGGCTTAACTGCTGCTCTCGCCTCTGCTCTCCTCTCTTTTCTTCTCTTCGTTCGTTCTCTTCGTTCTCTCTCTTCTTTTGTTCTCTTCTCTATCTGCGCTACACCTGTCTTGTCTTTCTTTGTCTGTTTGACTTACTTGACTTTACCTGGTTGCTCTCTCTGTCTGCTCTCTCCTCTGCTGTTGTCTGTGTAACCTGTCTTCTTTGTCTTGTATGACTTACCTTACCTGGTTGCTTGCTCCGCCTGCTCTTGCTCTGGTCTGTCTGCTCGCTCGCTCGCTCCTCTCCTCTCCTGGTTGCTCTGTCTGTAACCTTAGCTTAAGCTTAACTGCTGGCTGCTCTGCGCTCTGCTCTGCTTCCCCTGCCTGGCCTGCCTGAAGCTTGTCTCTTTGTTTGTCTGAGTTGTAAGTCTTTGTTTGAAGGTGTACTCTGTAAGAAGAAGAGGGGACTGCATTGGATAACCTTATTCTGTCTTCCCCAAGAAGAAGAGAATGTATTGTATTCAGGCTAACCTTCCCTGTCGAAGGAGAGAAGAGAGTATTGTAGAAAGGATAACCTTCTTTTGTCTTCCCTGTCGAAAGAGAGAGAACTAATAACTAGTATCTCTAGATAACTAATACCCTGTCCCCCTAATACGATATTTATTCGTTGAATTCTAAGACTGAACTCAAGACTAATTGATTAGAGTTTCCGTAACTTGCTGCTTGCTTTCTTTCTTTTCTTGCTTGTTAGCTCTGGCTGTCTCTGCTCTGTCTTTCGTTCTCTTCGTTCTCTTTCTTCTTGCTTGCTTGCTGCTTGCTTTCTTTCTATTCTTTTTTAGATGAGAGAGAAAGTGTTTCATTTCAAGCCTCAAGTAAAGATGCATATGAGAGTTTCCGGGCCAGGCTAGGTGTTGGAAGGAACAGGCCTGGAGTCAGACTCTTTCTTCACCTTTACTGTCTTTGTTTGAAGAAGGTAGACTCAATCAAGCCAAGGGGGCTGAATGAAGACGAGTGAACTGGCAACTCAACCTCAACTCCTTCTGAGAGTTTTTCGGAACAGGCTAGGTTGGAAGAGAACAAACGATGTCGAGTCAAGCCTTCCCTCTCGAGAGGAGAGTGTATTGTAAGAAGGATAGCCTACTTCTGTCTTCCCTAAGAAAGAGTATTGTAAGAGAAGGGTAACCTTCTTCTGTCTTCCCTACTAATAAAGAATATTAATTGTCAAAGGATAACCTACTTCTGTCTTCCCTAAGAGAACTACAAGAGAACTACCAAGAGAAAGAACTACTAGGAGAAAGAACTACAAGAACTACTAGAACTAATAATTAATTGATAGTATATACTAATAATTAGTATCTATAGATAACTAATACCCTGTCCCCCTAATACTCTATTTCTTCTCTTCTTTTTCTTTGTCTTGTTCTTGTCTTTCTCCTCTCTCTGCTGCCTACTTCCTCTTTCACCTTTTCCGGTAAGGTAAGACGAAACAAGATTCATTCTTTAACTAATCCTATCTCTCTCCTCTGCCTACTCCTTACTTCTATTCTCCTTACTCCTACTCTACTTACTTTACTCCTTTTGTCTAGTGTATTACCTGACCACCTATATACTATACATACTTCTTGCTTCTTTCACCTATTCTTTCACTGTAAACTAAGACTAAAGCGAAACCCCCTGCTGTACTATTCTTCTTTCACGATATTCCCTTCCGGAACAAGGTGAAAGTCAAGCATCTTCCCTTCTGTCCTGTCCTGTACTTCTGTTCTCTGTGCTTTCTTTCCTCTGGCTGATTGAAGTAAATAGGCTGTATGGATTCTCGTTTAAAGACTCCTGATTAATTATCCTTCCCCTCAGTCTCTATTCTATTCCTTTCTTGCTTTAACTCCTTAAATAGGAAGGTTATAAAGCATCTTCCCTTCTGTCCTGTCTTATATACTTCTTTCACTCTTTCAGAAGGTAAAGCATATGAATGAACTAGCTCTTTTCTTTCACCTATTGATTATTCTTAAGACTCAATGAAAGAGAAGGAACCTGCCCCTGCTATCTATTAGCATTAATTCCTTCCCTTCCCCTTTCTTTCTTAATGTACCTTGCCTTGCCCTTGCTTTCTTAATGTACCTTCCTTCCCTCTCCTCTCTCCTTTACTGTCTCGTCGCTTCGCGCCTCTTGCTTCTCGTGGAGCTGCTTCCTGCTTCGCACCTTGCTTTCTTGCTCTTTCTTTCTCATTATCTGTACGTAACCTTTCTTTGACTTTGCCGATATTCCCTATTTCTTCCTTCAACCCCAGTAACCGAAAGACTGAACTCAAGATTAATGAGACTTTACGGTAAGGGATATTATATTAAATTAGCAGCTTTGAAAGACCTGACCCGATATGACCTTGCTTGACTTGATTTCTGGAGGTCAAAGTGTCTCTTCTCTTCTTTCTCTCTGATCTTTCCCTCTTCTCGTACTTTGCGTGCTCCTTAACTACTGTCCTTCACTCACCGAACCAGATCTGATCTCATTTCACTCGTCAGCAGCTGAGCTCCGTAACCTGTATTCCCTGCCTGAACTAGGGAGAGTAAGTAAACGAATCAACTGAAAGAGAAATACCCTTCTTACCTGACTTACCCTTATGATTAATGATCCTGACCCTTTCAGCTATGTTACCTTATTCATTCAATCTGGAACGGAACCTACCTATTATCTATTTCTTTTTCTTCCGGTTGTTAGGAAGTAGTAGTCAAGACGAAACCTCACCCCCTTTTCTTTTCTCGTCGAGCGTCTTCGACCCGGCACCTCGTAAACTCGGTTTCATGTCTGAGACCCTGGCCGGCCTATTCATTCATTCTTCTTTCTTCCTCTTTGTTGTTACGTTAAAGCTATTTGTTTGAAGAACCGGAACCGCACCGTACGTAACCTGACTGATTGAAGTAGGTCTCTTCTCTTTGCTTGCTCCTGACCCTGCATTGTACTTACCTTACTTCTTTTCTTTTAGTCTTGAGGGAAATAGGCTGGCTGGATGATTAGCGGCTCATTCACCTTTTCCTATCCTTGAACTGTAAAGCCGAAAGAAAGAGTCATTTTCCTTCACTCAATCACTTGTCTTTTCTTGACCTCAACTACTCGGTAACTAACTAGGTCTTTCTTTTCTTTCATCTTCTGTCTGTCCTGTCCTTTCTTTCCGGTCGGTCTGTCTCTAATCTGTTCGGTGGAATCAATGAATTAGCTAGCTAGCATCTTTAGAGTCGAGGAGCTACTCTCCTTACTCCTGGCCTGGCCCGATATGCCCTGAGTGAGCTACTGAACTGGCAGTCAAGCCGAAAGAAGATAGTGGATGCATTCTCCTTTAACTGATTGAAGGAGGTCAAGCTATTTTAGGTCTCTGTCTCTTCTCTGGCTGAATCCTTACCTTCATTCTTTCTTGTTGTTCTTGCTTGTTCATTATTCTATTCTTTAGACTCGGGGTAATGTGTAAATGGACTAGGTGTGTGGTTTCTCTTCTGTCCTTCCTTTCTTTCCTTTAAGTCTGTCTCGTCGAGCTAAGCTACTTACTCCCTCTCTCTCCCCTCTACACCCTATTCAGTTAAAGAGGCGGAGGCAGGTCAGTGGTTGGTTGCCCCGAGGGCTCCTTTCCCTGTCGGTCAAGCTGCATCGCTCCTCTCCGGTCTCGCTCTTTCACTCGTTCGCCTCTACAACTCGGGCTCACCGCTTCGCTCATTCACCGTAACCAGAGATTGAACTTGAAAGATAGATTAGCTGATGAACCTGAACCGGAACAACCTAGTTACTGTCTTTGTTTAGATAGAGAAGAGAGTCAATTCCTTGCATCCAGCTCCTGTCCTGCTCCCGCTCCTCTCCCTCTTGGTCGAGTTGCTTTCTAACCTCTCCTTGTTACAATTAGAACTAGCTAGAAGAAGAAGAGAATGTATTGTATGTAAAGAGTAAGTAAGTCAGTCAAGCCTTCCCTGTCGAAAGAAAGAAAGAGAGATAACTAATACCCTGTCTGTCCCCCTTACCTAGTAGGATATTGATTCCCTGACCGACTCAAGTAAAGAGGAAAGAAGATCGTTTACGGGACAGGCTAAGGAAGGCTAGGCTAGGCTGGCTTTCACTCCTTGTTTGCTTGCTGGGTGTTGGAAGGAAGGAACAGGAACAGGCCGGCACTCACCTAAAGATGAATTATCGTTCCACAGTCAGGAAAGCCGAAAGCAAGAATGAGAGAGTTTGTTTACAGTAGGGGAGAGGAAAGAGATAGTTGTTCAACCTTCACAGTCAGTCTCGACTCCTTATGAGAGTTTAGGGGACCGGCAGGACTATTACTGATTGATCCTTTTTTCTTGCTTGCTGGGTTGTAAGGAACTTCCTTGCTTGCCTGCTTGCCTGAGAGAGACCAGGAAGGACAGAGTCAGTAAAGAAGCCTTATCCTTAAGTTAAAGAATGTATTCTATGTAAAGAAAGAGTCAGTCAAGCCTTCCCTGTCGAAAGAGAGAGAACAGTCAGGACAGAGTCAGTCAAGAAGCTAGCTCCTTAAAGAGAATGTAGTATTGTAAGAAGGATAACCTCCTTCTGTCTTCCCTAAGAAAGAATGAATTGTAAGAAGGAGAACCTACTTACCTCCTCCCTAAGAGAGAGAACTAATAACTAGTATCTCTAGATAACTCCCTGTCCCCCTACTAATACTCTATTTCTTCTTTCTTGCTTGCTGGGTGGTGTAAGGAACTTGCTTGCTTGCCTGCCTTGTACTCTATGGATTCTTGAACTGGGTTTCAGTAGGTCAAAAAGCGTCAATCAGAACCTGCCTGCGTAACCTGCCGAGAAGTAAAGAAGGGAGAGGTTTGAGACTGAACAGTAAGTCAAGAAAGAGAAAGAACAGGAAGAGAGGCTCCTCTCCCTCTTGGTCTCGTGGCTTTCTAACCTCTCCCTCGCGGTCGAGCTCTTTCACTCCTTCCCTTTATTTTGTCTCACTCTTTCACTCCTTCCCCTATCGGTCTGTCTCATTGCTGCGCTCAATCACCGGAACCTTCTTTCTCTCTTTTACTTACTATCCTGTAAAGAAGAAAGATTAATTCACCTATGGATTCTTGAACCGTAAACTCGGTCTCACTGCTTCGCTCCTTCACCTCCCCTTTGCAGTTGGTATGGTATCGGTAAAAGAGGGGAAAGGGGTCAAGGAGAATTGATTGATTTAAGTATAAGTAAGAAAGAGAGGGAACAGGAAGGCAAGACGAAAGACTCACAACCACGTAACAAAGAAAGCGGCTTTGCTCCTTTACTGTGAAAGAATGAATTAGTAGGAAAGACTGAACTTCTATTTATTCCCTAAGCAGTAAGTAAAGACTAACCTATCGATTATGGATCCTTCACCGTAACCTATTCATTGTTGTTCTCTGATCTTTGATTGAATTGGATTCTGCTTGAAAGACTCAACTAACTGAAAGAAAGATTAGCTGACTCCGCTTCGAGTTAGTTGCTTTGCTCATGAGCCTGCCCCGGCCGGAACCGTAAGAGTACACACCCAACTCCTTCTCCTTCTCCTTATTCATTCTGGTTCACCTATCTATCTATCCTTTCGAAAGCAAGACAGAATGAGACTTCCCTTCGCTCCTTGCCCTTTACTCCTTTACTCCTTCACTCCTCTCCGGTCGAGCTCTTTCACTCCTTGTTCCCTTAACTCTTTCGCTGGTGTGTGTGTGTGTTGGTTACCTCCTCTCTCTCTGTCTTAGCCGGCCGAGCTAGAGCTAGCTTTCTTTCTCTTGTTCCCCCTGATGTAACTCTCTGTAACCAAACAAAGACTCTTTCTGAATTAGACTAATCCTAATGAACTCACTCTTTGACTCCCCATTCACCTGTCGGTTTCACCCATTGCCTGAAGAGTCAAAGATTCAGAGTCCTTCCTATAATACTCCTGAGCGGGAAGGAAAGAAAGAGAAGCTCATTCACAGTAACCGTAAGGAAGAAATTCAGGAGTTAGCTGCTTTGAAAGACTGAACCGATATGACCTGAACTACTGAACTTGATTAAAGAGGCAAAGAGGAATACTCCTTCCTATTAAATCAATACTTCATTTACCAGATGGAACAGTAAGAAGAATCAACCCTGGGCTTGGCTATCCTTTCTTTCTTGCTTTCTTTCTTTGACTGGGTAACATAGGCTGGCTGTATGGCGGCTGAGAGTAAGGTCAAGCTCATTCACTTATTCTATTGGTCTCATTCCCTTCTTTCTGTCTGTCTGTTTTCTCCTTCACCGTAACCTGATTGAACTTCTTAACCTCTGGGTCGAGCTGGCTGGTTCACTCCTTAACTACTTCACCATTACTTATTTCCCTTCTTTCTGTAGGTCTCTTTCTTCTCTTACTGACCCAGATGGAACTGTAAAGTGGCTTGGCTCCTTTCTTTCTTTACTTACTTACCTATTTAGCAGCTTATTTATTCATTCGAGTTCACGTTCACTCCTGGCTGGACTATGACTTCTGTCCCTTCTTTCACTCCTATACCTATAGGTTTCGCGGTTTCACCTCTTGGTCTCAGGGTTGAACCCCGACGCTGCTTTGAAAGACACTCTGAAAATGAAAGAAAGCTTTGCTCCTTCCCCCTTAACTTACCTATTTATTCACAGTAACTTCATTAACCTTCTTGCTTGAACTGCTGAGCCATTACCTATTTACCTTCCGATGAATGAGACAGAACTACTGACGCCTCTATCTTCGATATTACCTGACCTGAACTGTAAACGAAATCACTACTGACCCTTCACCTCTACAACTCGGTTTCACCATTTCATTTCCTTAACCTCTCCAACTCGTTAAAGCAATTCCATTTCCTGCCTCTATCTCTCCAACTAACTCGTCTTCTTCCGTAACCTTATTCCCTTCGCTACTTCTCCTTTATTTACAGTAGGGGAGAGGAAAGAAAAGAAGAAGAAAGATGAATGAGCCGGAACTCTCTCTGGAAGGAAAGACGTCACTCCTACTCCTACTGATTGAGCTCTGTAACCTTTTCCTGTATTCTCCCTGACTGACTGGAACTTACCTTCTTTCACTCCTCGTCTCGCTGCTTGGCCCCTTTGATGATATTCCCTGGCTGAAGCGGCACAAGGAAGTCTGGGAGAGGAAAGAGAGACTGATGAACCTATTCTGTGGACTCCTTCTCCTTCCCCTGTCGATAAAGCTGGTTCGCTCCTTCGCTGCTGAACCTGTCCTGTCGGCCGCTGCTGCAGCTAATTCATTTCTACTCTCTACTGTAGATTATTAAGTAGATTAATTGTAACTGCTGGCCCGGCCCTGGCTTGGCTGGACTATGACTTCTTCCCCTTCACCCTTCGCTCCTTCCCCTTAACCTCTCCTCTCAGTAAAGCAATTCTATTTCCTTCACCTCTACAACTAGGCTGGCTTGGATTAGAATGATGTTGGTGTGCTTTTCTTTTAGCTCATTCACCTTCTTTCACTGTAACCTCCTGGCCGGCCTCTCTCTGCATTCTCCTTTCTTTTCCTTCTTTCACAGTAAACGTAAACTAAGACTCAACGATTCTTTCTCCTTCACTCCTCTGTCTATTTTGAGGGAGAAAAGTCTACCCTTCATTATCGGGAGAAAAGAGAGTCAAGGTAATGACACATTCAATCCTCAAGAAGAATCAATGAGAGTGAACTGTCAGGAAAGACTCATTCTTCCTTCTTTCACTCTTGAACTCGGTCTCGCTCTTTCACTCCTTGTTCCCTTATTGTGAGTTATTCATTCTTTCACTGTAAACGAAGAGAAGAAAGAGCAGGTCAAGCTATTCCATGCCCCTTCGCTACTGAACCGGACCAGTAAGGAAAGACTATCGAAAGAAGAATTAGAGTTTAAGAGGACTATTACTGATTAACCTGAACCTCAACCGGAACTGGCAGGCTAGCTTTCACTCCTTTTATTCGTCATCCTGAACAGGAAGACGTCACTCCTGATTCATTCTCTTTTTCGTGTAAGTACCATGAATTAATTAATTCTATCTTCTCTCTATTTTTTGAGTTAAAGAATAAGAAGAAGAAGAAGAAAAGACTAATCTGGCTGGCTTTCTTGCTTGCTTTCACTCCTGAACTTCTACACTTCGGTTGAACAATTTCATTGCCTGACCCGCTCGCTACGCTATCTATTGCCTGAATTCTGGATCTCTTCTCCTTTCTCCTCAACTAAAGACTCATTAGAGTTTACGGAACAGGCTGGGCCTGGCTTTCTTGCTTGCTTTCACTCCTGAACCTGCCTTCCCGTTCACCTTCTTTCACTCTGACGTACCATTTATTAATTAATGTTATCCTCTCCCTATTTTGAGGGGTATTGACGAGGGTTATTGCTATTGAAGAGGGTTGAACTAGGTAAGCTGTTAAAGACTCAACGAAAGAGTCATTCTCCGTTTCTGATATTCCCTGAACTACTGAACCTTCCCCGGAACCTATTTCCCATTTCTTCTTTCACTCAGTCTTGAACAAGGGAAAGCCGCTAATTCATTGACTCACTCTCCCTTTTCCGTCATTGAACAAGGTAAATAAATAGGAACAGTAAGAAAAGAAGAAGAAAGATGAAGACGAGTTGTAGAACTGAACTCAATCACCTGAACCGATATGACCTTCTTTCACTCTTTCAAAAGCTGGTTGGTTACCTCCTACAGTCTCGTCGCTTTGCTCCTCTCTCTCTTAGCCTTTCTTTCACCGTACTACAAGTGGCTTGGCTTCGCTCCTCTCGCTATGGTTCGAGTAGCTTCGCTCCTTAGCAGCTTTTCAAGCCAAAAGAAGAAGGGGGAGACTCAACTCCTTCTCCTCTGGATCCTATTTATGAATGAACTGTAAACACTCAATCAACTCCTTATTCATTAGCCGCTTTACTGTCTAGCTCCTTACTCCTATTAAAGCTGCTTCGCTCAATCACTTGTCCCGGATTGAACTGTAAACACTCCTTATTCGTTAGACAGAACTCTATTTCACCTTTTCCTCTCTCTAGTCCCTGACCTACACCTTTGACTCTATAACCTGACCTGAAGGAGGTAAAGCAGCGTCTGAATTTACTCTGTCCCTGAACAAGAAGGAAAGACAGAGAAGGTCATTCACCTGAACCTGCCCCTATTTATTCTCGAACTGTAAACAAGGCATGAAGGATGGAAGAGAATGCGGCTTCTTCTTTCACCTATTCTTTCACTCTTTTACCTCCTTTCTTTAACTGTCAAAGATCAATACTCAAGATGACTGCGACTTAACGAACCAATATTCCCTGAGCTGATTTCACTGTCAGAAAAGGGATGAAGACGACTGAACCGATATGACCCGAAGTTATTGCATTAAGGAAGGAAAGAAAAGAGAATTGAAAGACGAAACAAGCCTGAACTCCTTCCCCCGGAACCCATATGACCTGATTGAACTATTCTTGAACTCGGTAAAGCAATTCCATTGCCGGAGCTACTGAATGAAATCAAAGAGATAGTGAAACCGGAACCGGAACGAACCTTCAAACACTCCTCTCCTTTACAGTCGAGCCGCTTCGCTCGTTCGCCTCTACAACTCGGGCTCACCGCTTCGCTCCTTAGCCGCAAGACTCAACTCAACAAGATTCATTCGACTGAACTCCTTTTCCTATTCTTTATACTCGATTATTCCCTTTCTAAATCATAAGGATCAAGACTGAATGAAGACGCGACGCTGCTTTCCGGGAGAGCAACTTACTCCTATTAAAGAAAGCTGCTTCTTCCCTTTCCGATTCGTCAGCTACTTCATTCCCTGAGCTACTGAATGAAAGACTCCTGATCCTCCTTCACCTATTTATTCAGGAACAGTAAACTCATTCACCTTCAAACACTCTTTCACAAGGTAAGTCAGTCAAGCGGCTGTATGATCATCAGGGAAAGCTCAATCACTTGTCCCTTCACTCTTGAATAAGGTAATGAGGTTCGGAAGGAAAGACTCCTGATTCATTCTCCGACACTCCTTTCTTTGTGCAGTTATTGTGAGTTATTCAAAGACAGTAAACAAAGACTCAACTCTCGATTCATGATCCTTTACAGTTAAGGGATATGAAATTCAGAAGACGCTGCTTTGAAAGCCGAAACGAATCATTCTCGTTTACAGGAGAGTGAGTCAATGAATTAATTAGCTATTGAACCCGAACCATTGAACGAGTTGTAAGTGTTTGAAAGAAGACGAATCCTCTATTCCTTTACAGTTCAAGAAAGTGTTGAAAGGAAAGACAGGAGACAAGACAAAGACTCCTGATCCTCCTGATTGAACTCCGTAACCTTATACTCTATTCCTTTCGCTGCCCCTCTACTATGCCCTTCGCTACTTCATTCAACCCTTCCCGGAACCTGAACCTATCCCTTACGGTACGGTCTCTTCTCTCTTCTTTCACTGTAAACTCATGAACCTCTCCCTACTTATTCACCTTTGCCTTTGACTGTCCCTATCGGTCGAGCTACTTACTTACTCCAGGAACTGGAGAGGAAAGACTCAACATTAGCTGCTTTACTCTCGAGCTACTTATATGAGATTCCCTTACCTGTAAAGACTGAACTCAAGCAAGAATTCGACAGAACTACTGAACCCTCACCTGTCTGTCGGTTTCACCCATTGCCTGCCCCTGTCGGTAAAGCTGCCCCCTTCTCCTCTCCACTCGGTCTCGTGGCTTCGTCGCTACTGATCCTATTTCTTTCACTCTTTTTCCTTTACAGTCGGTAAAGCATATTCAGGGAGGATGATTCTTTCACTATTCGAGAACGAGGTAAACTCATGAACTACTGAACTTGTCCCTATTTCTTCTTGATCCGGAACCTTTATCAAAGCATATGAAATTCATGATCCTGAACTCCGGGGAACCTATCCTAATAGCCTTTACAGTTCAAGAAAGAAAGAAGGTAGAGGAACGAAAGATGAATTCGACTGAACTACTGAACCTCTCCAACAAGAAGGAAGGGTTGAACTACTCGAGAACGAGGTAACCTGATTGAACCTATTGATGAATGAGAGAGAGTGAACTGTCAGACTCAACTCCTGAACCTCTATTACATTACCTTTCTTCTTACTTCATAGGGTTAAAAGGTCTCTTTTCTTTCTAATCCTTTGCAGTCGAGTCAATGAAATCCTCTCCTTCACCTTCACGGTCTCACAGCTATTTTCCTCTCTGACAGTCTCACTGCTTCGCCCCTATGTAATTAAGTCATTGTAATGCCAAACTGATTAGCTAAGAGAATCCATCCCTTGGAGTCAGGCTTTAGCCTCTGCCTCTATTTTCTCCTGACTACGCCGCTTATTGATAAAGGGGTTAAAGAAAGAAGGGTCTACCGTGGACACCTACTTCTTTATCATGCTAAACAATGAGACCCGCTCAGTCTCTAATGCAGCTACCTCCGGCACTTGCAAGTTGAGTTTTCGCGGGAAAGGGAAAATACGGACCTTTTTATGCACATCCCTTTAGTAGTTCCCTACAAACCCCTGGTCTTCTGCCTACCCTTGCCTCCTGTGGTCTTTTCAGCATCAAAAAGAGTATTGAATCAAAGCCCCCACACACACACTACCCATTTCTCTCTCATCTTACTACGCAGCTGTTTGAGATATAAAAAGGGATCCCTACGCCCATCTTCCAAAGCCGAGGCATAGACACAAGACAAGCAGATCTCCGGTAGCAAGGAAAGCGCATACACCCTTGCCAAGCTAGAAATTCATTCCCCCCAAGCCATAAAACCAGTAAAAGAGTCTGAGGAAAGAAAGGGGGGTGGTATATAGATAGGTTGAGTTGAGTGAGCTCCTTTTATCTAGCTCTACCACATGAATAAGCAGATTTAGGAATATCAACCGTATAGAGGCGGATTTCCTTAGAAAAGTAGAGTGGAAAGAAAAGAGAAGAGAACGAGGTTAATGAGGTAAAGAAGAATCAACCAAACAAAACCAGAACAGGAAGTCAATCCGAAAGCAAGACAAGAAAGAAAGAGTTTACAGAAAGAGAATGAAAGAAGGGAGACTGAAGATGAATTCCATTCTCCTTTACTGTGTTTGAATCAATGAGCTGCTTTGAAAGACTAAACTCCTTATTCATTCATTCGACTCAACAAGATTCATGATCCTTTGACTGATTGAACTCGTAAACTATCTCTCTCCTTCGGCTCTAAACTGCTTGCTTGGTTCTTGATCCTACACCTTTGACTCTATCTTCTTTTTCCTAAACCTCGCTCCTTCCCCTCGGGCTCCTCTTTCTGTATTCTTTCCCTCGGTAAATAGATAGAATAGGTGTTTGTTTGTTTCTTTATTAAGTCAGGTTTAAGGAAAGATGAAGACGACTGAACTACTGAACCTCTATTCCTGTCAGTTATGGTTCGTTATTCAACCACTCGGTAAGTAAATAGGATAGGCTGGATGAGAAGAAAGAAGAATGAGACAGAACTACTGAACGAACGAGGTAAATAGGCTGGCTGGATGAGAAAGTCTTTCAAGACTCCTTATGAGTTATCCTTCCCCAAAGACGATATTCCCTTCCCTGATTGAACAAACAAAACAAGGTAAGTAAAGCTCAATCACCTATTCTGTACGGTCGAGCGGTTTCACTCCTTATTTCTTCTTGATCTGATCCTTTCTCCTCAACTCAAGATTCCTTTAACTCCTTGTTCCGTAGTACTACTACTTGTTCTGTTATTCTGGAACTGTAAGGGAAAGCATATGAAATCCTTCTTTCTTTTCCTCTCCTGTAACCAAAGACTGACCGAAAGCCCCACATACATTATAGTTAACTCCGCTCTCTATGTATGGGTCTCAAACAAAGCTTGCTTGGCTCATTCCCCTCTCGATATTACCGGGCCTGCCTGACCCTATGTTCTTCTTTTTCTTGTCTTTCACGACGCTATGGATTGATTCTTTAACTGTAAACTGCTTCACCTCCTCTGTCGGTTTCACTGCTTCGCTCCTGTCCCTGCCTAACTCCTTTCCAAATGCCTAACTCCTCTCGGCCTCACTGCTACTCTACTCTTTCACTCCTCCTCTCTCTCCCTCTGCTTGCTGCCTATTTAATTTCTTCTTTTTACTAGGTAAAGCCATCTGCTGCCTGCTGCTAATGAAATGAATGTACTCTTTCCTCACCTTTCCTTTAATTCTCCTGAAGAGGAAGGAAAGACGAAACCTCAAACCGGGGACGATTCTTCTTTCGGGAAGTCAAGCAGCTGGATGGATGAGAACCTGATTGAACAACTCTTGCTCCTTCACCCCTATTCCCGGACCAGATTGTAAGGAGTTAGTTAGCAGCAAAATAGCTCGACAGTCTGGAGAGTAAAGAAAAGAGATAGAACCTTTACTACAGGAGGGGGGAGTAAATGAATGAAAGAAGGAAGGAAGGAGTTAGCAGCTTTTCAAGGAAATAAGGTAAGGAAGGAGTTAGCAGCTTTTCAAGTCGAAACCAACTATCAGGGAGAGTGAACTGGAAGGAAAGACTATCGATTCCTTCTTGATCTTGATCTGATCCGAAACTCTCGATGAATGAAAGAGTAAACACTCTCGAAGAAGAAATGAGAGTGAACTGTAAGTCAATCCTCAAGATTCCTTCTATCTCCCCCTTATTTTTAGGGATAAAAGAGAGGTATTTAGGGTCGGGGTAATTTGTCAATCCTCAACTCCTTATTCCTTCTCCTTCACCTGATTTCACTCTTTAACTCGATAAAGCCGCGTCTTCATTTACTGGCCCTGATTGAACTCCGGCCGGACCCTATGGATTCTTTCTCCTTCCACGGAACCGATATGACCTGACCTCCCCTTCCCTATTTATTCACTCAGTAAAGCAGCTAACTCCTGTCTCTCATGCAGCTCCGTCACCCATTTATTCTTGAACCTACTTATTAATGAGAAAGAAGAGTAAGGAAAGACTCAACCAACTACTTCTTCTCCTCTACTCCTTATGAATGAGACTGTAAGTCAAGATTATTTATTTATGCGTTCTCCTTAACTACTGAACCGGAACAAAAACTGGACAGGAAAGAAGAAAGGAGATAGTGAACCCGGAACCGGAACCCTTATCAATCTCATTCAGCTTTACCGGTATTCCCTGAACCTTATACTGACTTTATTACCTGACCCTTATTCAAAGAATGAATTCAATCCTCTCCCTCCGGGTCTCAGAATTCCATTCCCTCTGCCTGCCTATTTCTTCACTCACTGTAAAAGAGCAATACTCCCTTCCTGACCTTACTTATTCATTCTTTCTCCCTTTCCTTCTTGAACTGTAATAAAGACTCCTTACCTTACTTATTCATTTTCCCTTTCCTGATTGAACTGGGTAAACTGTTAGGGGGATTCCTCTTTCACTCCTCTCCCTTTACTTCACTCACTGTAAAAGCTAAATACTCCTTCCTTATCTTACCTTACATTACTTATTCATTCTCCTGAACAAACAACAACTACTTACTTCCCCTTCACCTCTACAACTCGGTTTCACCATTTCATTTCCTGCCCCGGAACCAACCTTCAAACACTCCTTCACCAAAGACTTTATTCCCTCCCTATTGTGAACTGGTCTTTCTCCTTTCTTGCTTGAACTCGGCTTCACTCCTTAACTACTGATACTGAACTCAGCTTCTTTCACTCTTTGACTCGGTAAATAGGCTGTATGAGAAGAATCAACCTCAAACCTTTTCTTTCCTGCTGATTGAACTCGGTAAACAAACTCCTGAACTACTGATACTGATTGAACCTATTGATTGATTCTTGATCCTTCCCCAAAGACTCTCCTCCTATACTATTACTTCTTGAACAAGGGGTAGGTAAATGGAATAGTAGTTGTTTGATTTGACTCTTTCACAAGGGAACTAGGTAAGTAAGCTGGAGTCCCTGATTTCACTCTTTCACAAGGGGTAACTAGGCTGTATGAGAAGAACCAAGAATGAGACTGAACCGGAACCTCTATTACAGTTCAAGAATGAAGATGCAGTTTTGAAAGACTCAACCGAAAGCTAGCTACTGAACCGTCACCTCTCCAACTCGGTTTCGCTGCTTCGCTTGTTCGCCTCGTAAACTCGGTCTCACTACTTCGCTCCTAGACCTGGACTATTCTTCAAAGACTCGGTAAAGGAGCTGGCTTCTCTCTCTCCTTTTCCTATTCATTTCCTCTTTTCCTCTCCGGTAAGAAAGATGAATGAGACAGAGAATTGAACAAGGTCAAGCTATTTGATTGAATGAGGAACCTTTACAGTCGAGCTATTGTGGTAGTAAAGGGAGAGGAATTCAGTCGAATTGAAAGCCCCAAAGATGAATGAGACTCAACCTCAAGCCTTCGCTACTAAGCCTACACCTTCTTGCTTGAACTGCTCTTGATCCCGGGGAACCTGAGAGGAGAAGAAATTAATGAAATCCGTAACTGAACTTATTCTTTCACCTATTCTCGGAAGGAAAGACTGAAGCTCAAACCAGGACGGACTATTCTTCAAACAAGACTCGGTAAAGCAGCTTCGCTCCGGAACCCGAACCTTTTCCTATTTCTTCTTTCACAGTAAACTCATGAACCTCTACAACTCGTCTTCTTCTTTCACCTATTTCTTATTTCTCCTTTTCCTTCTTTCACTCCTACACCTCACCTGTATTCCCTTCCCTGATTGCCCAGCAAGAAAAGATCAGAGGTAAATGGGCTGGCTGGATGAGAAAGTGTTGAAAGACTCCTTATTCATTCTCTCTCCTTCACTCCGGCCGGAACACCTATTGATTCGAACACACACTCACTCGGGAAAGCTATTCCATTGCCTGCCCCGATATTACCTGATGTTCTTCTTCTTATACTAGACTGTAACCAAAGCATATTCAAGAAAGATTTGTTGACTCTTCTCCCTATTGATGGATTCTTGAACAGTAAACAAGGGAAAGAGAAAGATCAGCTGATGAACCTGCCCCCGAACCTCTAACTACTGAACCTGAACCTGATGGAACAAGGTAAAAGGATCCATAGCTAATTCATGGACTCTTCCGGACCCCTCAAACACAAGGTAAAAGAAAAGGGATGGAAGAGAATGTGGCTTCTTCCTTTTCCTCTTTATTCTTCTATATCACAAGGTAAAGCATATTCTTTCTCCTTCACTCGGATATTCAATCCTTCTTTAGCTCTGTCTTCGTGTCTTTGCCTCTCCGCCGGTCTCATTGCTTCGCCCCTTCACCTTTCTTTATTAATGCACCTTCCCTGATTTTCTTTCTAATCTTCTTAGCTACCCTAACTAACTAACTAAAGCTACCCTACTACCTAACTAACTAACTAATTCGTCTTCCTTTCTTTCCCTCTTCGCTCCCTCACCTCGTAAACTCGGTTTCACAATTGCATTTCCTTACCCTCGGGCTCTTCTTTCTTTATTCTTTCATTTAATAACTCTTTTACATAGGCTTGGATGGATGAGAATCTCTCTCTTTCAATCCTTCTTTCACTCCTACACCTTTATTCCTTGACCTTGCCGAGCTAGCTTTCTTTTATTCCCTTCTTTCTCTCGGTAAATGGGTGAAGTAGCGTCTGAATTTCTGCTCTCTCCCTTCTTTCACTGTAAAAGAGAGAGTCAGTTAGAAAGAATGTATTTGTCTCGAGCTTCTTGAACTGGGTAAAGCAGCTGCTAAGATTCCCTTCCTTATTTTACTGGGGTTGGTTGAACTATTCTTTCACTCTGGAAAGCATATGAAATTCATTTACTCGACTGTAAACACTCAACTCAAGACTGAACTCAAGCAAGATTCATTCTCCTATACCTATTTCTTCTTGAACGGATCTTTCTCCTCACGTATGGCTGAACCTCTCCAACTCGGTTTCGTGTCTTCGCCTCTTGGTCTCAGGGCTTCTAACCTCCTCTCTCGGATTCCTCCTTTTTCTCCTCAGCTACGGGGTATTAGTATTAACAGCTGTTTCCTGCTGTTTGTTGTTCCCCTCCCAAGGGCAGGTTCTTACGACTCACCCGTCTGCCACTGTAAACACCACTTCCCGTCCTACTTTCATGTTCAAAGCATGCCGCCAGCATTCATCCTGAGCCATCCCCATCAGATTCATAGTTGCATTACTTATTCCTTGTTCGTAGACAAAGCTAATTCGTAATTTTCTTTCATTCCAAGGCATAACTTGTATCCATGCGCTTCATATTCGCCTGGAGTTCGCTCCCAGAAATATAGCCCCATCCCCTCACGTCAATCCCCCGAGCCTCTTATCCATTCTCATTCGATCACGGCGTGGGAGCAAGTCAAAATCGAATAGATAGAAAAACTCACATTGGGGTTAGGGATAATCAGGCTCGAACCGCCACGTCAAGGCGACACTCTACCGCTGACTGATTTATATCCCTTCCCTTGACCCCAGAAATAGAACTGACTAATCCTAAGGCAAAGGGGCGAGAAACTCAACGCCACTATTCTTGAACAACTTGGAATTGGGCCTTCTTTTCGCACTATTACGGATACGTTCAAATAATGGGCAAAATTGGATTCAATTGTCAACTGCTCCTTCCTATCGTAAATAGGATTGACTACGGATTCGAGCCATAGGGTTTCATTCATCAAACCGTATGATTTTACCGATCTAAATAAAGGAGAAGAAGATTTGGCTCAGCATGTTCTATTCGATACGGGTAGGAAAAGAACCCAACGAGGTATTACGAGGTATTATTCAAAAAAGAGAGAAAGGAAAGAAGAACCCAGTCAAGATGATACGGATCAACCCCTGACTTCTTGTGCCAAAGATCTTACCATTTCTGAAGTAACTGGAGTGACATCTCTTTTATATTTCCATTCCAGAGTTTTGATGTGTTTCCACGCCCCTTCGAGACCCCGAAAAATGAACAACTTTTCTTCGGAACACATACTCATTGCAAAAAGGATAATCCCCCACCACCATTAACGACTGAATTTATTCATTTCATAGTAATCGACATGTGCTACCGCGACAGAATTTCTAACTTGCTATCCTCTTGCCTAGCAGGCAAAGATTGACCTACGTGGAAAGGATGAATCATTTCGAGCATTGCCAGAATCCATCTTGTATATTTGAAAGAGGTTGACCTCCTTCCTTCTCTCACCTTTTACAATCCTCTTCCCGCCGAGCCCCCTTTCCCCTCGATCCACAGAGAGAAAATAGAGGACTGGTGCCAACTCTTCATCACGGAAGGAAGAAAGGACTCACTCAGCCGAGATCACTAACTAATACTAATCTAATACTAATAGAGAAAAGAACTGTCTTTTCTGTATACTTGACCCGGTTCCCTTGCTACCCCGGGCTTTACGCAATCAATCGGATAGATATCCCTTCAACACAAGATAGTTCATCGAAAGGATCTCGGAGACCCACCAAAGCACGAAAGCCAGAATCTTTCATCAAATGGATTCCTCTATTCGAAGAGTCCATAACCGCATGGATAAGCTCACACTAACCCAGCAATTTAGGATCCAATTCAGAATAGGTATCGGGGGGAAGGAATTGGAATGTAATAATATCGATTCATACGGGAAGAAAAGGTTCTCTAGTGATTCAAACACTGTACCCACGGGATAGGGATAGAGAAAGAGCAAAAAAACCCGAGGACATAACATTAGTACTTTTGATCGAAAAATCAATCAGATTTCGTACCTTTTGTTAGATAAAACCTTTGTTTTTTCCTTATTTAGATTCACACGTTTACATTTAATTTACCTTTGACCATTTGACAAACACGTCGAATGGATTAGCGAATTATTAGACGTCAATTTTCGAGGGAGTGGCACAGATTCAGTTGGCCACTCTCCACCCATTTTTAGGATAGGTTGTATTTAAATAGGAAATCTGTTTACAAGATTTCACAACCGGATTTTGGAGAGCAGTCAAACTTTCAGTCCTTCTCTCTCTTATTTTAGGCATTTTATCTTTCTTCCAACAACCTCCTATCGACAATATCCTCGGTGATTTCCCTGGCCGATTATCGAAATTCAACAAGTGGTATCAGAGCCTCGTTGAAGCGATCATCACAGAAGAGCCAAACCTATCAACAATCAAGTTGAATAGCTCAAGTGGTCAGAGTGTCGACCTAACAACACACAGGTCTCAGGTTCGAGTAGAAGAAAATGCAAAGGGCGAAAATAAGCACATCGTGGGGTCCATCCCGAGCAAACTCGCTCACTCCTCCACGCCGCCGTCAAGTGCAATCCAACATTGAGCAGCTGCGGAAGGAGCTCTCGGAGATCCGCTTTAAGGACGGCGAATCCGTCGATGATTTTTCAATGCGAATCACGGGGCTCGCCAACAGCATCACCACACTCGGTGGCAGCATCAACGAGACAGAAATCGTGAAGAAGATGCTGCAGGTCGTCCCCGATCACCTCGAGCAAGTTGCAATTTCAATCGAGACATTGCTTGACGTGAATGACCTAACGGTGGAAGAGGTGACCGGAAGACTGCGTAACGTCGAGCAGCGGAAGAAAAATACCATTTCAGCTGTCGACAAGGAGGGTCGTCTACTCCTCACTGAGGAGGAATGGCTTGCACGCCTAAAGCTCCGTGACGACACCGGCGAGAGCAATGGGCCCTCCAGCCGCAAAGGCGGTAAGAAGCCCCGTGGAAATCTCGATGGCGCATGCACAGGAAAGAGGCAGATCAAAAGAAGGAGGAGTCGACTGATGACGGGCCAATCCAGTGCTCGTACTGTGGGAGGAGAGGTCACCAGCCGCAAAGGCGGTAAGAAGCCCCGTGGAAATCCCGAGACCTCAAACCCGAGGAAGAGCTCCCCAAATCCACAGAGGTAATCGACGACGGCATAACTGCTCCGGTGAACGTCGAACTCGAGGTAGAGCTCCCCAAATCCACAGAGGTAATCGACGACGGCATAACTGCTCCGGTGAACGTCGAACCCGAGGAAGAGCTCCCCAAATCCACAGAGGTAATCGACGACGGCATAAACTGCTCCGGTGAACGTCGAAACCCGAGGAAGAGCTCCCCAAATCCACAGAGGTAATCGACGACGGCATAACTGCTCCGGTGAACGTCGAACCCGAGGAAGAGCTCCCCAAATCCACAGAGGTAATCGACGACGGCATAACTGCTCCGGTGAACGTCGAACCCGAGGAAGAGCTCCCCAAATCCACAGAGGTAATCGACGACGGCATAACTGCTCCGGTGAACGTCGAACCCGAGGAAGAGCTCCCCAAATCCACAGAGGTAATCGACGACGGCATAACTGCTCCGGTGAACCGGCAAGGGAGGCAATCATCACAAGCTGACCGGCGTCTACTTCATCCCGAGACTCAAGGCTAATATTGTGAGCCTGGGTCAACTCGATAAGGCCGGCTGCCACATTTCCATCAAACGCGGGCTACTTAGGATCCGCGATGATCGACGACGGTTGCTCACGCAAGTTCGGTGCACGACAAACTGCCTTTACATCCTAAAGCTAGAGATAGAGCAACCAGTCAACTTCTCGGCCAGGTACCGGAAGATGGAAGACCTATTAGGAAGAGGTGAACCACCTGGACTGGCGGCGCGCCAACTCGAAGAAGAGGCGGCCGAACAAGACGTGGAGTCTGGAGGACATGCCGCCAGGGACACCGAGCCATAGGGCTCAAAACGGAGTTCAAACGAAACGAAATCCTCGGTGATTTCCCTGGCCGATTATCGAAATTCAACACCTTTCGCTCAATCAATGAAAAAATAGAATAGGTCAGATTCTACAGGATCAAACCTATGGGACTTAAGTAAGGAATGATCGAAGGGAATCAAAAAGAAAAAAGAAAGAAAGAGAGGGAAAAATAAGTCAATCAAAATGACAAGAGCCCAGATTACAAATGAATGAATGAAAAAACGTGACGGAATTGGGCCCGAGCACTCTTCGGGACGGAATAGAAGAGGGGAGGGAGAATCCAATGAAAGAAAAAAACGAGTGTTTGAGACAATAAGGAGAAAGATAAAGAGAAGAGCTCATAGTTCAGTTTACAGTTAAAAAAGGTCATAGAGAAAAGAAAAGTTGTTAAGCAGTTAAGAAGAAAGGAAGAGGAAAGAAACCAAGCTGTTTAGAGCCGAAGGAGCTTTACCGAAAGAGTGAAAGAAAGGAGAAAGAGCAGTAGCAGTTCAAGCAAGAAGGTGACGGT
>CM031893.1:4340939-4367879 GCA_018691285.1 Cucurbita argyrosperma subsp. sororia
GTCTGCCTTCTTTGACTGCTCTCCCCTATGTATTCTTATAATGGACTTGATTGGACTCTCTTGTGACCTCATTCCCCTTTCCCCTTTCTTTTGACTTCTGATTTCAACTCTTTGTTTGCTTGCCTTGCTCGTTCTCCGCATATTCTCTTCATTATCAAGAACTCCGTAACCTTTCTTTATCAAAGAGAGAGCAGCATGCCATTCATTCATTAGAAAAGAGGAGAGCAGCATACCATTCATTTATTTCTCTTTTCTCCTTGCACTCTGTACTAGCGACCTACCTAAATAGCCTTTTCTCATTTCTTTTACTGATTCGAAGAAGCCTAAGATGAAACTGAAACGACCGTAACTCACTGCTCCTGTTCCTGCTCCTTTACTCGCTTTATCTTTCTCTTATATTCTATCAAGGGTTGAAAAGACTGAACCTCCCCCCTCTCCCTTTGGTCGAGCTCTTTCGCCCCCTCTCCCTTTGGTCGAGCTCTTTCCCCCCTCTCCCTTTGGTCGAGCGGTTTCCCCCCTCTCCCTTTGGTCTCGTGGTTGAACCTCTTCGCCGGTCTCAGGGTTTCACCCCTTCCTTGCCCTGCCCTTTCCTTTCTTCTTTTCTTTCTTTCCTCTATTAATTCCCCCCTTATTGTGAGTTATTCTTTTACTAACTGTAAAGACTGAGGATTAATGCAAGATGAGATTGAACTCTTGCCCCTGTCCCGTATTCCCTTCCTCTTTATTCAATCACTACTCTGTAAACTCCGACACTCCTCTCCGGTCGAGCTGTTTCACTCACTCCTATACCTATGTCTTGTCTTGTTCTTCCTTCACCTTCTTTAACTGTAACCAAAACAAAGCATATTCCATTCATTCTAGTTGTAGAACTGAACACTACTCTGAATGAAGGAACTAAACTCGGGCTCCTGCTCTTTCTCCTGCTCCTGAACAACCAACTACTTACTCTATAACTCTACTCCTTTATCTCTTTCTTCCTTCTCCTTTACTGAAGGTAGAGTCAAGACGAAACTCTTCCATTCCTCAACTACTGAACGATTGACTGACTATTCTTATCCTATCTTATCTGACAGTCTTTGTTTGAAAGAGGGAAGACTCTCTTCTATCTCTACTCTCTCTTCTCTCAAGCTCGCTCCTCCTGATTTCACTCTTTTACAAGGAAGGTGGTAAAGTGACGAACCTGACTTTGCCTCCTCTCCCTATCGAGGGACTTGGCTCCTTTTCTTTTCCTATTTCTCTCTTTCTTATTCTCAACTGAAAGGAAGATTAGCTCACTCCTGACTTAAAGGAAGATTAGCTCACTCCTTTTCCTGATTCCACTATTCAATCACTCTGTAACTCAATACAATCACTACTCGCAATCCAATCACTACTTCTTCCGGACCTCCCAGAGGTAAAAGAAAGGTGTTTGATGGAAGGAAACTGGCCCCTCGCTCGGGTTGAACTACTCTACTCTTATGGTTCTTTACCTGCTAGCTGTAAACTGTAAACTGGCTGGGAAGGGGAATCTTAGCTAGCTCTGTCTCTGATCTTGATCCTGCCTACCTGATTGACTCTGACTCTTACTACTCTTACTGACTGAATTCTTGTTATTGTGTGAGTTATTATTCGATTCTTTAACTGTAAACAAACAAGGGAAACTCGTTATTCCTTATTCTTTCTCCGAACCTATTTCTTCTTTCCCTAGGTAAGTAAACTGATCATTAAGTCAAACAAACTCCTTATTCCTTCTGCTGAACTACTCAACCTATTTCGTCTTTCACGAGGTAAACTGATCATTAAGTCAAACAAACTCCTTTCACACTATACCCTATTTATTACTTCCCTCTGAGTAAGACTCTACTCAAGATTCATTATATCCTTCCTTCCTTTACTGTGAGTTCTAGAATCAAGGAGTTAGCTGCAGCTTGCTTTGAAAGACTGAACTGAACCTGCGCCTCCCCGGCCCCTTTCTTGACTTTCTTTGACTTTATGACCTTCGGAGGGAAGTCAAGCTAACCTTTCTTTCTTTACAGTCTGGCTGCTGAATAGTGTTTAGAATCAAACAAACAAACTTCACTGTTCCGGCGTAACGTAACTCTTCCTTCTTTCTGTCTGCTCCGGCTTAACTGCTCTGGCGTAACGTAACTGCTCTTCTTTCTCTCTTTCCCCTTTCCTGCTTGCTGGCTTAACTAACTAACTGCCTTGGCTGCTTGCTTTGCTTGCTCTTTCTTGCTTGCTGTTCAGGACTATTACTGATTAACCGTAACCTTCTTTCTCCGTTCTTTCCCGCTTACTTACTTACTTAACTTAATTAACTGTTCTTTTCTTACCTTCCTGCTTGCAGTCTTAACAGCTCTGCCTGCTTGTTCTCTTTTTCTTCTCTCTCCTGCGTAACTAACTGCTTGCCCTTGCTTGCCTTGCTCTCTCTCTCTGTCTACTTGCTTGGCTTGCTTGTTCAACCTCCTTCCCTTGCTTGCCCTTCCTGCGTAACTGCTTGCTTGCTTTGCTTGCTCTCTCTCTTCTTTCTTTTCTCTGTATGTCTGCTCCTGCGTAACTGCTCTCTCTTTCTTCTGTGTTCTTTACCTGCTGGAACTGTCAACTGAACTGGCTGGGGAATCTGAGCTCTGTCTCGGATCAAGATCCTTAATGACTTACTTCCTTCTTACTCTTGACTCTTGACTCTTACTGACTTATTATTGTGTTTGTTATTCTATCTATTCTTTATTTAACTGTAAAGAAGGGAAACTCTTTATTCCTTATTCCTTCTGCTGAGTTACTGAACCTACTTATTAATGATCAATCACTCCTGCTTCACCTTTACTGTCTTTGAAAGACTGAAGCAAGACAAGATGAATGAGACTTTATTTACAGTTGAGCTATTAATGATTGAGTTAGCAGTTAAAGAGGAAATGTTCAGGAGTTAGCTGCTTTGAAAGACTGAACCTGTCCCTTTCTTTGTTGACGATATTCCCTGATTGTTGGAGGTAAGTCAAGCTAACCTTTCTGTCTGGCTGCTTCAATGTGTTTGTTTAGTTAGAATCAATCAATGAAAACTGAACTGCTCAATCACCTATGGATTCTGGCACTGTAACCTCTTTCACTGCTCTTTCTTCTCCTGCTTAACTGTTCTGGCGTAACTGCTCCTTCCTTCCTGCTTGCTGGGTGGGTTAACTGCCTTTCTTTCTTTCTTTCTTCTCCTGCTGGCTTAAAACTGCTCTGCCTGTTCTCCTGTCCTGCTTATAACTGCTCTCTCCGCCTGCTCCTGCTTGGTTGGTTTCTTTGCTGGCTTGTTTGTTCTCCTGCTTGCTTTGTTGGCTTAACAGCTCTCTCTCTCTCTGCCTTGCCTGTTCTTTCTGTTCATTCTTCCTGCTTGCTGTCTTCATCCTTTTCCTGCCTGCGTAACCTGAATCTTCTCTGTCTGAGTTGTAAGTCTTTGTTTGATTGAAGGTAGACTCCGGAAGAAGAAGAGAATGTATTGTATTGAAAGAGTCAGTCAAGCCTTCCGCCCTGTCGAAAGAGAGAGAACTACTAGTATCTATATCTCTAGTATCTATGGATAACTCACTCTTGCCCCCTAGTACGTAGGATATGGATTCGCTGACTTGTAAGACTGAACAACCAACTGCTTATTCATTCATTACTGCTTATTCATTCATTAGAGTTTACGTAACTTGCTTTCTTGCTTGCTAGCTCGGGTTAACTGCTTGCTTTGCTCTTTCTTTTCTCTCTTTCCGGGCTGGCTTAACTCTTTTCTTCGTTCTCTTCCTTCTCTTCTCTGTCTGCGTAACCTGTCTTGTCTTTGTCTGTCTTACCTGCTTGCTCTCTCTCCTCCTTCCCTTCCTGCGTAACTGCTCTCTTTCTCCGTCTTTCCTTTCGTTGTCTTCTCTTCTCTGTCTGCTTGTTCCTTCCTGGTTGCTTTGCTTGCAGTCTTAACTGGTTGCTTTGCGCTTTGCGCTTTCTTTTCTCTCTGATCCTTTCTCTTTCCTGCGTAACTGCTTGCTTTGCTGGCTTAACTGCTGCTCTCGCCTCTGCTCTCCTCTCTTTTCTTCTCTTCGTTCGTTCTCTTCGTTCTCTCTCTTCTTTTGTTCTCTTCTCTATCTGCGCTACACCTGTCTTGTCTTTCTTTGTCTGTTTGACTTACTTGACTTTACCTGGTTGCTCTCTCTGTCTGCTCTCCTCTGCTGTTGTCTGTGTAACCTGTCTTCTTTGTCTTGTATGACTTACCTTACCTGGTTGCTTGCTCCGCCTGCTCTTGCTCTGGTCTGTCTGCTCGCTCGCTCGCTCCTCTCCTGGTTGCTCTGTCTGTAACCTTAGCTTAAGCTTAACTGCTGGCTGCTCTGCGCTCTGCTCTGCTTCCCCTGCCTGGCCTGCCTGAAGCTTGTCTCTTTGTTTGTCTGAGTTGTAAGTCTTTGTTTGAAGGTGTACTCTGTAAGAAGAAGAGGGGACTGCATTGGATAACCTTATTCTGTCTTCCCCAAGAAGAGAATGTATTGTATTCAGGCTAACCTTCCCTGTCGAAGGAGAGAAGAGAGTATTGTAGAAAGGATAACCTTCTTTTGTCTTCCCTGTCGAAAGAGAGAGAACTAATAACTAGTATCTCTAGATAACTAATACCCTGTCCCCCTAATACGATATTTATTCGTTGAATTCTAAGACTGAACTCAAGACTAATTGATTAGAGTTTCCGTAACTTGCTGCTTGCTTTCTTTCTTTTCTTGCTTGTTAGCTCTGGCTGTCTCTGCTCTGTCTTTCGTTCTCTTCGTTCTCTTTCTTCTTGCTTGCTTGCTGCTTGCTTTCTTTCTATTCTTTTAGATGAGAGAGAAAGTGTTTCATTTCAAGCCTCAAGTAAAGATGCATATGAGAGTTTCCGGGCCAGGCTAGGTGTTGGAAGGAACAGGCCTGGAGTCAGACTCTTTCTTCACCTTTACTGTCTTTGTTTGAAGAAGGTAGACTCAATCAAGCCAAGGGGGCTGAATGAAGACGAGTGAACTGGCAACTCAACCTCAACTCCTTCTGAGAGTTTCCGGAACAGGCTAGGTTGGAAGAGAACAAACGATGTCGAGTCAAGCCTTCCCTCTCGAGAGGAGAGTGTATTGTAAGAAGGATAGCCTACTTCTGTCTTCCCTAAGAAAGAGTATTGTAAGAGAAGGGTAACCTTCTTCTGTCTTCCCTACTAATAAAGAATATTAATTGTCAAAGGATAACCTACTTCTGTCTTCCCTAAGAGAACTACAAGAGAACTACCAAGAGAAAGAACTACTAGGAGAAAGAACTACAAGAACTACTAGAACTAATAATTAATTGATAGTATATACTAATAATTAGTATCTATAGATAACTAATACCCTGTCCCCCTAATACTCTATTTCTTCTCTTCTTTTTCTTGTCTTGTTCTTGTCTTTCTCCTCTCTCTGCTGCCTACTTCCTCTTTCACCTTTTCCGGTAAGGTAAGACGAAACAAGATTCATTCTTTAACTAATCCTATCTCCTCTGCCTACTCCTTACTTCTATTCTCCTTACTCCTACTCTACTTACTTTACTCCTTTTGTCTAGTGTATTACCTGACCACCTATATACTATACATACTTCTTGCTTCTTTCACCTATTCTTTCACTGTAAACTAAGACTAAAGCGAAACCCCCTGCTGTACTATTCTTCTTTCACGATATTCCCTTCCGGAACAAGGTGAAAGTCAAGCATCTTCCCTTCTGTCCTGTCCTGTACTTCTGTTCTCTGTGCTTTCTTTCCTCTGGCTGATTGAAGTAAATAGGCTGTATGGATTCTCGTTTAAAGACTCCTGATTAATTATCCTTCCCCTCAGTCTCTATTCTATTCCTTTCTTGCTTTAACTCCTTAAATAGGAAGGTTATAAAGCATCTTCCCTTCTGTCCTGTCTTATTACTTCTTTCACTCTTTCAGAAGGTAAAGCATATGAATGAACTAGCTCTTTTCTTTCACCTATTGATTATTCTTAAGACTCAATGAAAGAGAAGGAACCTGCCCCTGCTATCTATTAGCATTAATTCCTTCCCTTCCCCTTTCTTTCTTAATGTACCTTGCCTTGCCCTTGCTTTCTTAATGTACCTTCCTTCCCTCTCCTCTCTCCTTTACTGTCTCGTCGCTTCGCGCCTCTTGCTTCTCGTGGAGCTGCTTCCTGCTTCGCACCTTGCTTTCTTGCTCTTTCTTTCTCATTATCTGTACGTAACCTTTCTTTGACTTTGCCGATATTCCCTATTTCTTCCTTCAACCCCAGTAACCGAAAGACTGAACTCAAGATTAATGAGACTTTACGGTAAGGGATATTATATTAAATTAGCAGCTTTGAAAGACCTGACCCGATATGACCTTGCTTGACTTGATTTCTGGAGGTCAAAGTGTCTCTTCTCTTCTTTCTCTCTGATCTTTCCCTCTTCTCGTACTTTGCGTGCTCCTTAACTACTGTCCTTCACTCACCGAACCAGATCTGATCTCATTTCACTCGTCAGCAGCTGAGCTCCGTAACCTGTATTCCCTTGCCTGAACTAGGGAGAGTAAGTAAACGAATCAACTGAAAGAGAAATACCCTTCTTACCTGACTTACCCTTATGATTAATGATCCTGACCCTTTCAGCTATGTTACCTTATTCATTCAATCTGGAACGGAACCTACCTATTATCTATTTCTTTTTCTTCCGGTTGTTAGGAAGTAGTAGTCAAGACGAAACCTCACCCCCTTTTCTTTTCTCGTCGAGCGTCTTCGACCCGGCACCTCGTAAACTCGGTTTCATGTCTGAGACCCTGGCCGGCCTATTCATTCATTCTTCTTTCTTCCTCTTTGTTGTTACGTTAAAGCTATTTGTTTGAAGAACCGGAACCGCACCGTACGTAACCTGACTGATTGAAGTAGGTCTCTTCTCTTTGCTTGCTCCTGACCCTGCATTGTACTTACCTTACTTCTTTTCTTTTAGTCTTGAGGGAAATAGGCTGGCTGGATGATTAGCGGCTCATTCACCTTTTCCTATCCTTGAACTGTAAAGCCGAAAGAAAGAGTCATTTTCCTTCACTCAATCACTTGTCTTTTCTTGACCTCAACTACTCGGTAACTAACTAGGTCTTTCTTTTCTTTCATCTTCTGTCTGTCCTGTCCTTTCTTTCCGGTCGGTCTGTCTCTAATCTGTTCGGTGGAATCAATGAATTAGCTAGCTAGCATCTTTAGAGTCGAGGAGCTACTCTCCTTACTCCTGGCCTGGCCCGATATGCCCTGAGTGAGCTACTGAACTGGCAGTCAAGCCGAAAGAAGATAGTGGATGCATTCTCCTTTAACTGATTGAAGGAGGTCAAGCTATTTTAGGTCTCTGTCTCTTCTCTGGCTGAATCCTTACCTTCATTCTTTCTTGTTGTTCTTGCTTGTTCATTATTCTATTCTTTAGACTCGGGGTAATGTGTAAATGGACTAGGTGTGTGGTTTCTCTTCTGTCCTTCCTTTCTTTCCTTTAAGTCTGTCTCGTCGAGCTAAGCTACTTACTCCCTCTCTCTCCCCTCTACACCCTATTCAGTTAAAGAGGCGGAGGCAGGTCAGTGGTTGGTTGCCCCGAGGGCTCCTTTCCCTGTCGGTCAAGCTGCATCGCTCCTCTCCGGTCTCGCTCTTTCACTCGTTCGCCTCTACAACTCGGGCTCACCGCTTCGCTCATTCACCGTAACCAGAGATTGAACTTGAAAGATAGATTAGCTGATGAACCTGAACCGGAACAACCTAGTTACTGTCTTTGTTTAGATAGAGAAGAGAGTCAATTCCTTGCATCCAGCTCCTGTCCTGCTCCCGCTCCTCTCCCTCTTGGTCGAGTTGCTTTCTAACCTCTCCTTGTTACAATTAGAACTAGCTAGAAGAAGAAGAGAATGTATTGTATGTAAAGAGTAAGTAAGTCAGTCAAGCCTTCCCTGTCGAAAGAAAGAAAGAGAGATAACTAATACCCTGTCTGTCCCCCTTACCTAGTAGGATATTGATTCCCTGACCGACTCAAGTAAAGAGGAAAGAAGATCGTTTACGGGACAGGCTAAGGAAGGCTAGGCTAGGCTGGCTTTCACTCCTTGTTTGCTTGCTGGGTGTTGGAAGGAAGGAACAGGAACAGGCCGGCACTCACCTAAAGATGAATTATCGTTCCACAGTCAGGAAAGCCGAAAGCAAGAATGAGAGAGTTTGTTTACAGTAGGGGAGAGGAAAGAGATAGTTGTTCAACCTTCACAGTCAGTCTCGACTCCTTATGAGAGTTTAGGGGACCGGCAGGACTATTACTGATTGATCCTTTTTTCTTGCTTGCTGGGTTGTAAGGAACTTCCTTGCTTGCCTGCTTGCCTGAGAGAGACCAGGAAGGACAGAGTCAGTAAAGAAGCCTTATCCTTAAGTTAAAGAATGTATTCTATGTAAAGAAAGAGTCAGTCAAGCCTTCCCTGTCGAAAGAGAGAGAACAGTCAGGACAGAGTCAGTCAAGAAGCTAGCTCCTTAAAGAGAATGTAGTATTGTAAGAAGGATAACCTCCTTCTGTCTTCCCTAAGAAAGAATGAATTGTAAGAAGGAGAACCTACTTACCTCCTCCCTAAGAGAGAGAACTAATAACTAGTATCTCTAGATAACTCCCTGTCCCCCTACTAATACTCTATTTCTTCTTTCTTGCTTGCTGGGTGGTGTAAGGAACTTGCTTGCTTGCCTGCCTTGTACTCTATGGATTCTTGAACTGGGTTTCAGTAGGTCAAAAAGCGTCAATCAGAACCTGCCTGCGTAACCTGCCGAGAAGTAAAGAAGGGAGAGGTTTGAGACTGAACAGTAAGTCAAGAAAGAGAAAGAACAGGAAGAGAGGCTCCTCTCCCTCTTGGTCTCGTGGCTTTCTAACCTCTCCCTCGCGGTCGAGCTCTTTCACTCCTTCCCTTTATTTTGTCTCACTCTTTCACTCCTTCCCCTATCGGTCTGTCTCATTGCTGCGCTCAATCACCGGAACCTTCTTTCTCTCTTTTACTTACTATCCTGTAAAGAAGAAAGATTAATTCACCTATGGATTCTTGAACCGTAAACTCGGTCTCACTGCTTCGCTCCTTCACCTCCCCTTTGCAGTTGGTATGGTATCGGTAAAAGAGGGGAAAGGGGTCAAGGAGAATTGATTGATTTAAGTATAAGTAAGAAAGAGAGGGAACAGGAAGGCAAGACGAAAGACTCACAACCACGTAACAAAGAAAGCGGCTTTGCTCCTTTACTGTGAAAGAATGAATTAGTAGGAAAGACTGAACTTCTATTTATTCCCTAAGCAGTAAGTAAAGACTAACCTATCGATTATGGATCCTTCACCGTAACCTATTCATTGTTGTTCTCTGATCTTTGATTGAATTGGATTCTGCTTGAAAGACTCAACTAACTGAAAGAAAGATTAGCTGACTCCGCTTCGAGTTAGTTGCTTTGCTCATGAGCCTGCCCCGGCCGGAACCGTAAGAGTACACACCCAACTCCTTCTCCTTCTCCTTATTCATTCTGGTTCACCTATCTATCTATCCTTTCGAAAGCAAGACAGAATGAGACTTCCCTTCGCTCCTTGCCCTTTACTCCTTTACTCCTTCACTCCTCTCCGGTCGAGCTCTTTCACTCCTTGTTCCCTTAACTCTTTCGCTGGTGTGTGTGTGTGTTGGTTACCTCCTCTCTCTCTGTCTTAGCCGGCCGAGCTAGAGCTAGCTTTCTTTCTCTTGTTCCCCCTGATGTAACTCTCTGTAACCAAACAAAGACTCTTTCTGAATTAGACTAATCCTAATGAACTCACTCTTTGACTCCCCATTCACCTGTCGGTTTCACCCATTGCCTGAAGAGTCAAAGATTCAGAGTCCTTCCTATAATACTCCTGAGCGGGAAGGAAAGAAAGAGAAGCTCATTCACAGTAACCGTAAGGAAGAAATTCAGGAGTTAGCTGCTTTGAAAGACTGAACCGATATGACCTGAACTACTGAACTTGATTAAAGAGGCAAAGAGGAATACTCCTTCCTATTAAATCAATACTTCATTTACCAGATGGAACAGTAAGAAGAATCAACCCTGGGCTTGGCTATCCTTTCTTTCTTGCTTTCTTTCTTTGACTGGGTAACATAGGCTGGCTGTATGGCGGCTGAGAGTAAGGTCAAGCTCATTCACTTATTCTATTGGTCTCATTCCCTTCTTTCTGTCTGTCTGTTTTCTCCTTCACCGTAACCTGATTGAACTTCTTAACCTCTGGGTCGAGCTGGCTGGTTCACTCCTTAACTACTTCACCATTACTTATTTCCCTTCTTTCTGTAGGTCTCTTTCTTCTCTTACTGACCCAGATGGAACTGTAAAGTGGCTTGGCTCCTTTCTTTCTTTACTTACTTACCTATTTAGCAGCTTATTTATTCATTCGAGTTCACGTTCACTCCTGGCTGGACTATGACTTCTGTCCCTTCTTTCACTCCTATACCTATAGGTTTCGCGGTTTCACCTCTTGGTCTCAGGGTTGAACCCCGACGCTGCTTTGAAAGACACTCTGAAAATGAAAGAAAGCTTTGCTCCTTCCCCCTTAACTTACCTATTTATTCACAGTAACTTCATTAACCTTCTTGCTTGAACTGCTGAGCCATTACCTATTTACCTTCCGATGAATGAGACAGAACTACTGACGCCTCTATCTTCGATATTACCTGACCTGAACTGTAAACGAAATCACTACTGACCCTTCACCTCTACAACTCGGTTTCACCATTTCATTTCCTTAACCTCTCCAACTCGTTAAAGCAATTCCATTTCCTGCCTCTATCTCTCCAACTAACTCGTCTTCTTCCGTAACCTTATTCCCTTCGCTACTTCTCCTTTATTTACAGTAGGGGAGAGGAAAGAAAAGAAGAAGAAAGATGAATGAGCCGGAACTCTCTCTGGAAGGAAAGACGTCACTCCTACTCCTACTGATTGAGCTCTGTAACCTTTTCCTGTATTCTCCCTGACTGACTGGAACTTACCTTCTTTCACTCCTCGTCTCGCTGCTTGGCCCCTTTGATGATATTCCCTGGCTGAAGCGGCACAAGGAAGTCTGGGAGAGGAAAGAGACTGATGAACCTATTCTGTGGACTCCTTCTCCTTCCCCTGTCGATAAAGCTGGTTCGCTCCTTCGCTGCTGAACCTGTCCTGTCGGCCGCTGCTGCAGCTAATTCATTTCTACTCTCTACTGTAGATTATTAAGTAGATTAATTGTAACTGCTGGCCCGGCCCTGGCTTGGCTGGACTATGACTTCTTCCCCTTCACCCTTCGCTCCTTCCCCTTAACCTCTCCTCTCAGTAAAGCAATTCTATTTCCTTCACCTCTACAACTAGGCTGGCTTGGATTAGAATGATGTTGGTGTGCTTTTCTTTTAGCTCATTCACCTTCTTTCACTGTAACCTCCTGGCCGGCCTCTCTCTGCATTCTCCTTTCTTTTCCTTCTTTCACAGTAAACGTAAACTAAGACTCAACGATTCTTTCTCCTTCACTCCTCTGTCTATTTTGAGGGAGAAAAGTCTACCCTTCCATTATCGGGAGAAAAGAGAGTCAAGGTAATGACACATTCAATCCTCAAGAAGAATCAATGAGAGTGAACTGTCAGGAAAGACTCATTCTTCCTTCTTTCACTCTTGAACTCGGTCTCGCTCTTTCACTCCTTGTTCCCTTATTGTGAGTTATTCATTCTTTCACTGTAAACGAAGAGAAGAAAGAGCAGGTCAAGCTATTCCATGCCCCTTCGCTACTGAACCGGACCAGTAAGGAAAGACTATCGAAAGAAGAATTAGAGTTTAAGAGGACTATTACTGATTAACCTGAACCTCAACCGGAACTGGCAGGCTAGCTTTCACTCCTTTTATTCGTCATCCTGAACAGGAAGACGTCACTCCTGATTCATTCTCTTTTTCGTGTAAGTACCATGAATTAATTAATTCTATCTTCTCTCTATTTTTTGAGTTAAAGAATAAGAAGAAGAAGAAGAAAAGACTAATCTGGCTGGCTTTCTTGCTTGCTTTCACTCCTGAACTTCTACACTTCGGTTGAACAATTTCATTGCCTGACCCGCTCGCTACGCTATCTATTGCCTGAATTCTGGATCTCTTCTCCTTTCTCCTCAACTAAAGACTCATTAGAGTTTACGGAACAGGCTGGGCCTGGCTTTCTTGCTTGCTTTCACTCCTGAACCTGCCTTCCCGTTCACCTTCTTTCACTCTGACGTACCATTTATTAATTAATGTTATCCTCTCCCTATTTTGAGGGGTATTGACGAGGGTTATTGCTATTGAAGAGGGTTGAACTAGGTAAGCTGTTAAAGACTCAACGAAAGAGTCATTCTCCGTTTCTGATATTCCCTGAACTACTGAACCTTCCCCGGAACCTATTTCCCATTTCTTCTTTCACTCAGTCTTGAACAAGGGAAAGCCGCTAATTCATTGACTCACTCTCCCTTTTCCGTCATTGAACAAGGTAAATAAATAGGAACAGTAAGAAAAGAAGAAGAAAGATGAAGACGAGTTGTAGAACTGAACTCAATCACCTGAACCGATATGACCTTCTTTCACTCTTTCAAAAGCTGGTTGGTTACCTCCTACAGTCTCGTCGCTTTGCTCCTCTCTCTCTTAGCCTTTCTTTCACCGTACTACAAGTGGCTTGGCTTCGCTCCTCTCGCTATGGTTCGAGTAGCTTCGCTCCTTAGCAGCTTTTCAAGCCAAAAGAAGAAGGGGGAGACTCAACTCCTTCTCCTCTGGATCCTATTTATGAATGAACTGTAAACACTCAATCAACTCCTTATTCATTAGCCGCTTTACTGTCTAGCTCCTTACTCCTATTAAAGCTGCTTCGCTCAATCACTTGTCCCGGATTGAACTGTAAACACTCCTTATTCGTTAGACAGAACTCTATTTCACCTTTTCCTCTCTCTAGTCCCTGACCTACACCTTTGACTCTATAACCTGACCTGAAGGAGGTAAAGCAGCGTCTGAATTTACTCTGTCCCTGAACAAGAAGGAAAGACAGAGAAGGTCATTCACCTGAACCTGCCCCTATTTATTCTCGAACTGTAAACAAGGCATGAAGGATGGAAGAGAATGCGGCTTCTTCTTTCACCTATTCTTTCACTCTTTTACCTCCTTTCTTTAACTGTCAAAGATCAATACTCAAGATGACTGCGACTTAACGAACCAATATTCCCTGAGCTGATTTCACTGTCAGAAAAGGGATGAAGACGACTGAACCGATATGACCCGAAGTTATTGCATTAAGGAAGGAAAGAAAAGAGAATTGAAAGACGAAACAAGCCTGAACTCCTTCCCCCGGAACCCATATGACCTGATTGAACTATTCTTGAACTCGGTAAAGCAATTCCATTGCCGGAGCTACTGAATGAAATCAAAGAGATAGTGAAACCGGAACCGGAACGAACCTTCAAACACTCCTCTCCTTTACAGTCGAGCCGCTTCGCTCGTTCGCCTCTACAACTCGGGCTCACCGCTTCGCTCCTTAGCCGCAAGACTCAACTCAACAAGATTCATTCGACTGAACTCCTTTTCCTATTCTTTATACTCGATTATTCCCTTTCTAAATCATAAGGATCAAGACTGAATGAAGACGCGACGCTGCTTTCCGGGAGAGCAACTTACTCCTATTAAAGAAAGCTGCTTCTTCCCTTTCCGATTCGTCAGCTACTTCATTCCCTGAGCTACTGAATGAAAGACTCCTGATCCTCCTTCACCTATTTATTCAGGAACAGTAAACTCATTCACCTTCAAACACTCTTTCACAAGGTAAGTCAGTCAAGCGGCTGTATGATCATCAGGGAAAGCTCAATCACTTGTCCCTTCACTCTTGAATAAGGTAATGAGGTTCGGAAGGAAAGACTCCTGATTCATTCTCCGACACTCCTTTCTTTGTGCAGTTATTGTGAGTTATTCAAAGACAGTAAACAAAGACTCAACTCTCGATTCATGATCCTTTACAGTTAAGGGATATGAAATTCAGAAGACGCTGCTTTGAAAGCCGAAACGAATCATTCTCGTTTACAGGAGAGTGAGTCAATGAATTAATTAGCTATTGAACCCGAACCAGATTGAACGAGTTGTAAGTGTTTGAAAGAAGACGAATCCTCTATTCCTTTACAGTTCAAGAAAGTGTTGAAAGGAAAGACAGGAGACAAGACAAAGACTCCTGATCCTCCTGATTGAACTCCGTAACCTTATACTCTATTCCTTTCGCTGCCCCTCTACTATGCCCTTCGCTACTTCATTCAACCCTTCCCGGAACCTGAACCTATCCCTTACGGTACGGTCTCTTCTCTCTTCTTTCACTGTAAACTCATGAACCTCTCCCTACTTATTCACCTTTGCCTTTGACTGTCCCTATCGGTCGAGCTACTTACTTACTCCGGAACTGGAGAGGAAAGACTCAACATTAGCTGCTTTACTCTCGAGCTACTTATATGAGATTCCCTTACCTGTAAAGACTGAACTCAAGCAAGAATTCGACAGAACTACTGAACCCTCACCTGTCTGTCGGTTTCACCCATTGCCTGCCCCTGTCGGTAAAGCTGCCCCCTTCTCCTCTCCACTCGGTCTCGTGGCTTCGTCGCTACTGATCCTATTTCTTTCACTCTTTTTCCTTTACAGTCGGTAAAGCATATTCAGGGAGGATGATTCTTTCACTATTCGAGAACGAGGTAAACTCATGAACTACTGAACTTGTCCCTATTTCTTCTTGATCCGGAACCTTTATCAAAGCATATGAAATTCATGATCCTGAACTCCGGGGAACCTATCCTAATAGCCTTTACAGTTCAAGAAAGAAAGAAGGTAGAGGAACGAAAGATGAATTCGACTGAACTACTGAACCTCTCCAACAAGAAGGAAGGGTTGAACTACTCGAGAACGAGGTAACCTGATTGAACCTATTGATGAATGAGAGAGAGTGAACTGTCAGACTCAACTCCTGAACCTCTATTACATTACCTTTCTTCTACTTCATAGGGTTAAAAGGTCTCTTTTCTTTCTAATCCTTTGCAGTCGAGTCAATGAAATCCTCTCCTTCACCTTCACGGTCTCACAGCTATTTTCCTCTCTGACAGTCTCACTGCTTCGCCCCTATGTAATTAAGTCATTGTAATGCCAAACTGATTAGCTAAGAGAATCCATCCCTTGGAGTCAGGCTTTAGCCTCTGCCTCTATTTTCTCCTGACTACGCCGCTTATTGATAAAGGGGGTTAAAGAAAGAAGGGTCTACCGTGGACACCTACTTCTTTATCATGCTAAACAATGAGACCCGCTCAGTCTCTAATGCAGCTACCTCCGGCACTTGCAAGTTGAGTTTTCGCGGGAAAGGGAAAATACGGACCTTTTTATGCACATCCCTTTAGTAGTTCCCTACAAACCCCTGGTCTTCTGCCTACCCTTGCCTCCTGTGGTCTTTTCAGCATCAAAAAGAGTATTGAATCAAAGCCCCCACACACACACTACCCATTTCTCTCTCATCTTACTACGCAGCTGTTTGAGATATAAAAAGGGATCCCTACGCCCATCTTCCAAAGCCGAGGCATAGACACAAGACAAGCAGATCTCCGGTAGCAAGGAAAGCGCATACACCCTTGCCAAGCTAGAAATTCATTCCCCCCAAGCCATAAAACCAGTAAAAGAGTCTGAGGAAAGAAAGGGGGGTGGTATATAGATAGGTTGAGTTGAGTGAGCTCCTTTTATCTAGCTCTACCACATGAATAAGCAGATTTAGGAATATCAACCGTATAGAGGCGGATTTCCTTAGAAAAGTAGAGTGGAAAGAAAAGAGAAGAGAACGAGGTTAATGAGGTAAAGAAGAATCAACCAAACAAAACCAGAACAGGAAGTCAATCCGAAAGCAAGACAAGAAAGAAAGAGTTTACAGAAAGAGAATGAAAGAAGGGAGACTGAAGATGAATTCCATTCTCCTTTACTGTGTTTGAATCAATGAGCTGCTTTGAAAGACTAAACTCCTTATTCATTCATTCGACTCAACAAGATTCATGATCCTTTGACTGATTGAACTCGTAAACTATCTCTCTCCTTCGGCTCTAAACTGCTTGCTTGGTTCTTGATCCTACACCTTTGACTCTATCTTCTTTTTCCTAAACCTCGCTCCTTCCCCTCGGGCTCCTCTTTCTGTATTCTTTCCCTCGGTAAATAGATAGAATAGGTGTTTTTTGTTTCTTTATTAAGTCAGGTTTAAGGAAAGATGAAGACGACTGAACTACTGAACCTCTATTCCTGTCAGTTATGGTTCGTTATTCAACCACTCGGTAAGTAAATAGGATAGGCTGGATGAGAAGAAAGAAGAATGAGACAGAACTACTGAACGAACGAGGTAAATAGGCTGGCTGGATGAGAAAGTCTTTCAAGACTCCTTATGAGTTATCCTTCCCCAAAGACGATATTCCCTTCCCTGATTGAACAAACAAAACAAGGTAAGTAAAGCTCAATCACCTATTCTGTACGGTCGAGCGGTTTCACTCCTTATTTCTTCTTTGATCTGATCCTTTCTCCTCAACTCAAGATTCCTTTAACTCCTTGTTCCGTAGTACTACTACTTGTTCTGTTATTCTGGAACTGTAAGGGAAAGCATATGAAATCCTTCTTTCTTTTCCTCTCCTGTAACCAAAGACTGACCGAAAGCCCCACATACATTATAGTTAACTCCGCTCTCTATGTATGGGTCTCAAACAAAGCTTGCTTGGCTCATTCCCCTCTCGATATTACCGGGCCTGCCTGACCCTATGTTCTTCTTTTTCTTGTCTTTCACGACGCTATGGATTGATTCTTTAACTGTAAACTGCTTCACCTCCTCTGTCGGTTTCACTGCTTCGCTCCTGTCCCTGCCTAACTCCTTTCCAAATGCCTAACTCCTCTCGGCCTCACTGCTACTCTACTCTTTCACTCCTCCTCTCTCTCCCTCTGCTTGCTGCCTATTTAATTTCTTCTTTTTACTAGGTAAAGCCATCTGCTGCCTGCTGCTAATGAAATGAATGTACTCTTTCCTCACCTTTCCTTTAATTCTCCTGAAGAGGAAGGAAAGACGAAACCTCAAACCGGGACGATTCTTCTTTCGGGAAGTCAAGCAGCTGGATGGATGAGAACCTGATTGAACAACTCTTGCTCCTTCACCCCTATTCCCGGACCAGATTGTAAGGAGTTAGTTAGCAGCAAAATAGCTCGACAGTCTGGAGAGTAAAGAAAAGAGATAGAACCTTTACTACAGGAGGGGGGAGTAAATGAATGAAAGAAGGAAGGAAGGAGTTAGCAGCTTTTCAAGGAAATAAGGTAAGGAAGGAGTTAGCAGCTTTTCAAGTCGAAACCAACTATCAGGGAGAGTGAACTGGAAGGAAAGACTATCGATTCCTTCTTGATCTTGATCTGATCCGAAACTCTCGATGAATGAAAGAGTAAACACTCTCGAAGAAGAAATGAGAGTGAACTGTAAGTCAATCCTCAAGATTCCTTCTATCTCCCCCTTATTTTTAGGGATAAAAGAGAGGTATTTAGGGTCGGGGTAATTTGTCAATCCTCAACTCCTTATTCCTTCTCCTTCACCTGATTTCACTCTTTAACTCGATAAAGCCGCGTCTTCATTTACTGGCCCTGATTGAACTCCGGCCGGACCCTATGGATTCTTTCTCCTTCCACGGAACCGATATGACCTGACCTCCCCTTCCCTATTTATTCACTCAGTAAAGCAGCTAACTCCTGTCTCTCATGCAGCTCCGTCACCCATTTATTCTTGAACCTACTTATTAATGAGAAAGAAGAGTAAGGAAAGACTCAACCAACTACTTCTTCTCCTCTACTCCTTATGAATGAGACTGTAAGTCAAGATTATTTATTTATGCGTTCTCCTTAACTACTGAACCGGAACAAAAACTGGACAGGAAAGAAGAAAGGAGATAGTGAACCCGGAACCGGAACCCTTATCAATCTCATTCAGCTTTACCGGTATTCCCTGAACCTTATACTGACTTTATTACCTGACCCTTATTCAAAGAATGAATTCAATCCTCTCCCTCCGGGTCTCAGAATTCCATTCCCTCTGCCTGCCTATTTCTTCACTCACTGTAAAAGAGCAATACTCCCTTCCTGACCTTACTTATTCATTCTTTCTCCCTTTCCTTCTTGAACTGTAATAAAGACTCCTTACCTTACTTATTCATTTTCCCTTTCCTGATTGAACTGGGTAAACTGTTAGGGGGATTCCTCTTTCACTCCTCTCCCTTTACTTCACTCACTGTAAAAGCTAAATACTCCTTCCTTATCTTACCTTACATTACTTATTCATTCTCCTGAACAAACAACTACTTACTTCCCCTTCACCTCTACAACTCGGTTTCACCATTTCATTTCCTGCCCCGGAACCAACCTTCAAACACTCCTTCACCAAAGACTTTATTCCCTCCCTATTGTGAACTGGTCTTTCTCCTTTCTTGCTTGAACTCGGCTTCACTCCTTAACTACTGATACTGAACTCAGCTTCTTTCACTCTTTGACTCGGTAAATAGGCTGTATGAGAAGAATCAACCTCAAACCTTTTCTTTCCTGCTGATTGAACTCGGTAAACAAACTCCTGAACTACTGATACTGATTGAACCTATTGATTGATTCTTGATCCTTCCCCAAAGACTCTCCTCCTATACTATTACTTCTTGAACAAGGGGTAGGTAAATGGAATAGTAGTTGTTTGATTTGACTCTTTCACAAGGGAACTAGGTAAGTAAGCTGGAGTCCCTGATTTCACTCTTTCACAAGGGGTAACTAGGCTGTATGAGAAGAACCAAGAATGAGACTGAACCGGAACCTCTATTACAGTTCAAGAATGAAGATGCAGTTTTGAAAGACTCAACCGAAAGCTAGCTACTGAACCGTCACCTCTCCAACTCGGTTTCGCTGCTTCGCTTGTTCGCCTCGTAAACTCGGTCTCACTACTTCGCTCCTAGACCTGGACTATTCTTTAAAGACTCGGTAAAGGAGCTGGCTTCTCTCTCTCCTTTTCCTATTCATTTCCTCTTTTCCTCTCCGGTAAGAAAGATGAATGAGACAGAGAATTGAACAAGGTCAAGCTATTTGATTGAATGAGGAACCTTTACAGTCGAGCTATTGTGGTAGTAAAGGGAGAGGAATTCAGTCGAATTGAAAGCCCCAAAGATGAATGAGACTCAACCTCAAGCCTTCGCTACTAAGCCTACACCTTCTTGCTTGAACTGCTCTTGATCCCGGGGAACCTGAGAGGAGAAGAAATTAATGAAATCCGTAACTGAACTTATTCTTTCACCTATTCTCGGAAGGAAAGACTGAAGCTCAAACCAGGACGGACTATTCTTCAAACAAGACTCGGTAAAGCAGCTTCGCTCCGGAACCCGAACCTTTTCCTATTTCTTCTTTCACAGTAAACTCATGAACCTCTACAACTCGTCTTCTTCTTTCACCTATTTCTTATTTCTCCTTTTCCTTCTTTCACTCCTACACCTCACCTGTATTCCCTTCCCTGATTGCCCAGCAAGAAAAGATCAGAGGTAAATGGGCTGGCTGGATGAGAAAGTGTTGAAAGACTCCTTATTCATTCTCTCTCCTTCACTCCGGCCGGAACACCTATTGATTCGAACACACACTCACTCGGGAAAGCTATTCCATTGCCTGCCCCGATATTACCTGATGTTCTTCTTCTTATACTAGACTGTAACCAAAGCATATTCAAGAAAGATTTGTTGACTCTTCTCCCTATTGATGGATTCTTGAACAGTAAACAAGGGAAAGAGAAAGATCAGCTGATGAACCTGCCCCCGAACCTCTAACTACTGAACCTGAACCTGATGGAACAAGGTAAAAGGATCCATAGCTAATTCATGGACTCTTCCGGACCCCTCAAACACAAGGTAAAAGAAAAGGGATGGAAGAGAATGTGGCTTCTTCCTTTTCCTCTTTATTCTTCTATATCACAAGGTAAAGCATATTCTTTCTCCTTCACTCGGATATTCAATCCTTCTTTAGCTCTGTCTTCGTGTCTTTGCCTCTCCGCCGGTCTCATTGCTTCGCCCCTTCACCTTTCTTTATTAATGCACCTTCCCTGATTTTCTTTCTAATCTTCTTAGCTACCCTAACTAACTAACTAAAGCTACCCTACTACCTAACTAACTAACTAATTCGTCTTCCTTTCTTTCCCTCTTCGCTCCCTCACCTCGTAAACTCGGTTTCACAATTGCATTTCCTTACCCTCGGGCTCTTCTTTCTTTATTCTTTCATTTAATAACTCTTTTACATAGGCTTGGATGGATGAGAATCTCTCTCTTTCAATCCTTCTTTCACTCCTACACCTTTATTCCTTGACCTTGCCGAGCTAGCTTTCTTTTATTCCCTTCTTTCTCTCGGTAAATGGGTGAAGTAGCGTCTGAATTTCTGCTCTCTCCCTTCTTTCACTGTAAAAGAGAGAGTCAGTTAGAAAGAATGTATTTGTCTCGAGCTTCTTGAACTGGGTAAAGCAGCTGGCTAAGATTCCCTTCCTTATTTTACTGGGGTTGGTTGAACTATTCTTTCACTCTGGAAAGCATATGAAATTCATTTACTCGACTGTAAACACTCAACTCAAGACTGAACTCAAGCAAGATTCATTCTCCTATACCTATTTCTTCTTGAACGGATCTTTCTCCTCACGTATGGCTGAACCTCTCCAACTCGGTTTCGTGTCTTCGCCTCTTGGTCTCAGGGCTTCTAACCTCCTCTCTCGGATTCCTCCTTTTTCTCCTCAGCTACGGGGTATTAGTATTAACAGCTGTTTCCTGCTGTTTGTTGTTCCCCTCCCAAGGGCAGGTTCTTACGACTCACCCGTCTGCCACTGTAAACACCACTTCCCGTCCTACTTTCATGTTCAAAGCATGCCGCCAGCATTCATCCTGAGCCATCCCCATCAGATTCATAGTTGCATTACTTATTCCTTGTTCGTAGACAAAGCTAATTCGTAATTTTCTTTCATTCCAAGGCATAACTTGTATCCATGCGCTTCATATTCGCCTGGAGTTCGCTCCCAGAAATATAGCCCCATCCCCTCACGTCAATCCCCCGAGCCTCTTATCCATTCTCATTCGATCACGGCGTGGGAGCAAGTCAAAATCGAATAGATAGAAAAACTCACATTGGGGTTAGGGATAATCAGGCTCGAACCGCCACGTCAAGGCGACACTCTACCGCTGACTGATTTATATCCCTTCCCTTGACCCCAGAAATAGAACTGACTAATCCTAAGGCAAAGGGGCGAGAAACTCAACGCCACTATTCTTGAACAACTTGGAATTGGGCCTTCTTTTCGCACTATTACGGATACGTTCAAATAATGGGCAAAATTGGATTCAATTGTCAACTGCTCCTTCCTATCGTAAATAGGATTGACTACGGATTCGAGCCATAGGGTTTCATTCATCAAACCGTATGATTTTACCGATCTAAATAAAGGAGAAGAAGATTTGGCTCAGCATGTTCTATTCGATACGGGTAGGAAAAGAACCCAACGAGGTATTACGAGGTATTATTCAAAAAAGAGAGAAAGGAAAGAAGAACCCAGTCAAGATGATACGGATCAACCCCTGACTTCTTGTGCCAAAGATCTTACCATTTCTGAAGTAACTGGAGTGACATCTCTTTTATATTTCCATTCCAGAGTTTTGATGTGTTTCCACGCCCCTTCGAGACCCCGAAAAATGAACAACTTTTCTTCGGAACACATACTCATTGCAAAAAGGATAATCCCCCACCACCATTAACGACTGAATTTATTCATTTCATAGTAATCGACATGTGCTACCGCGACAGAATTTCTAACTTGCTATCCTCTTGCCTAGCAGGCAAAGATTGACCTACGTGGAAAGGATGAATCATTTCGAGCATTGCCAGAATCCATCTTGTATATTTGAAAGAGGTTGACCTCCTTCCTTCTCTCACCTTTTACAATCCTCTTCCCGCCGAGCCCCCTTTCCCCTCGATCCACAGAGAGAAAATAGAGGACTGGTGCCAACTCTTCATCACGGAAGGAAGAAAGGACTCACTCAGCCGAGATCACTAACTAATACTAATCTAATACTAATAGAGAAAAGAACTGTCTTTTCTGTATACTTGACCCGGTTCCCTTGCTACCCCGGGCTTTACGCAATCAATCGGATAGATATCCCTTCAACACAAGATAGTTCATCGAAAGGATCTCGGAGACCCACCAAAGCACGAAAGCCAGAATCTTTCATCAAATGGATTCCTCTATTCGAAGAGTCCATAACCGCATGGATAAGCTCACACTAACCCAGCAATTTAGGATCCAATTCAGAATAGGTATCGGGGGGAAGGAATTGGAATGTAATAATATCGATTCATACGGGAAGAAAAGGTTCTCTAGTGATTCAAACACTGTACCCACGGGATAGGGATAGAGAAAGAGCAAAAACCCGAGGACATAACATTAGTACTTTTGATCGAAAAATCAATCAGATTTCGTACCTTTTGTTAGATAAAACCTTTGTTTTTTCCTTATTTAGATTCACACGTTTACATTTAATTTACCTTTGACCATTTGACAAACACGTCGAATGGATTAGCGAATTATTAGACGTCAATTTTCGAGGGAGTGGCACAGATTCAGTTGGCCACTCTCCACCCATTTTTAGGATAGGTTGTATTTAAATAGGAAATCTGTTTACAAGATTTCACAACCGGATTTTGGAGAGCAGTCAAACTTTCAGTCCTTCTCTCTCTTATTTTAGGCATTTTATCTTTCTTCCAACAACCTCCTATCGACAATATCCTCGGTGATTTCCCTGGCCGATTATCGAAATTCAACAAGTGGTATCAGAGCCTCGTTGAAGCGATCATCACAGAAGAGCCAACCTATCAACAATCAAGTTGAATAGCTCAAGTGGTCAGAGTGTCGACCTAACAACACACAGGTCTCAGGTTCGAGTAGAAGAAAATGCAAAGGGCGAAAATAAGCACATCGTGGGGTCCATCCCGAGCAAACTCGCTCACTCCTCCACGCCGCCGTCAAGTGCCGGCATCTCCATCACCACCACTAAGAGGCCGACGTCGTGATGACGGGCGTCGAGGTGTCGTTGAGCGAGTGATCAGGGAGACAATCGAGTACCGAGAGGATCGGCTGGCGTTCGCCGCCATATTACGATCTGTGCCCCCAGAGATGCTGGCATCTCTCTCCACCAAGCGCACCGCGCAATCGGCCTGGGAAGGAATTAAATCCCGTCGGGTCGGTGTACAGCGAGTGCGGGAATCCAACATTGAGCAGCTGCGGAAGGAGCTCTCGGAGATCCGCTTTAAGGACGGCGAATCCGTCGATGATTTTTCAATGCGAATCACGGGGCTCGCCAACAGCATCACCACACTCGGTGGCAGCATCAACGAGACAGAAATCGTGAAGAAGATGCTGCAGGTCGTCCCCGATCACCTCGAGCAAGTTGCAATTTCAATCGAGACATTGCTTGACGTGAATGACCTAACGGTGGAAGAGGTGACCGGAAGACTGCGTAACGTCGAGCAGCGGAAGAAAAATACCATTTCAGCTGTCTCGACAAGGAGGGTCGTCTACTCCTCACTGAGGAGGAATGGCTTGCACGCCTAAAGCTCCGTGACGACACCGGCGAGAGCAATGGGCCCTCCAGCCGCAAAGGCGGTAAGAAGCCCCGTGGAAATCCCGATGGCGCATGCACAGGAAAGAGGCGGATCAAAAGAAGGAGGAGTCGACTGATGACGGGCCAATCCAGTGCTCGTACTGTGGGAGGAGAGGTCACCAGCCGCAAAGGCGGTAAGAAGCCCCGTGGAAATCCCGATGGCGCATGCACAGGAAAGAGGCGGATCAAAAGAAGGAGGAGTCGACTGATGACGGGCCAATCCAGTGCTCGTACTGTGGGAGGAGAGGTCACCTGAGCAAGAATTGCTGGAGCAAGCTCAGGAACAAGGAGACGGCCGAAAAGGCCCATGTGGCTCAATCCGAGGAGGATGAGCCGACCCTTTTCATGGTGACTGCATCAGTCCTACCTGACCTCAAACCCGAGGAAGAGCTCCCCAAATCCACAGAGGTAATCGACGACGGCATAACTGCTCCGGTGAACGTCGAACTCGAAGAGCTCCCCAAATCCACAGAGGTAATCGACGACGGCATAACTGCTCCGGTGAACGTCGAACCCGAGGAAGAGCTCCCCAAATCCACAGAGGTAATCGACGACGGCATAACTGCTCCGGTGAACGTCGAACCCGAGGAAGAGCTCCCCAAATCCACAGAGGTAATCGACGACGGCATAACTGCTCCGGTGAACGTCGAACCCGAGGAAGAGCTCCCCAAATCCACAGAGGTAATCGACGACGGCATAACTGCTCCGGTGAACGTCGAACCCGAGGAAGAGCTCCCCAAATCCACAGAGGTAATCGACGACGGCATAACTGCTCCGGTGAACGTCGAACCCGAGGAAGAGCTCCCCAAATCCACAGAGGTAATCGACGACGGCATAACTGCTCCGGTGAACGTCGAACCCGAGGAAGAACTCCAACTGTGCATAACAAATGCACCTGGGGAGCCAATTCGACTAAAGGAGGAGCGAGTGCTCGCTCAAATCGGTGAAAGAGGCGAGCAGCAAGAGCACCGGCGATGGGTCCTCGACACGGGGGCAACAAACCATATGACCGGGGCCAAGTCTGCGTTCTCCGAGCTTGACTCGGGGATTCGCGAGACGGTGAAATTCGGCGATGGCTCCGTCGTCGAAATCGAAGGGCACGGCACCATCCTATTCCTCGGCAAGGGAGGCAATCATCACAAGCTGACCGGCGTCTACTTCATCCCGAGACTCAAGGCTAATATTGTGAGCCTGGGTCAACTCGATAAGGCCGGCTGCCACATTTCCATCAAACGCGGGCTACTTAGGATCCGCGATGATCGACGACGGTTGCTCACGCAAGTTCGGTGCACGACAAACTGCCTTTACATCCTAAAGCTAGAGATAGAGCAACCAGTCAACTTCTCGGCCAGGTACCGGAAGATGGAAGACCTATTAGGAAGAGGTGAACCACCTGGACTGGTGGCGCGCCAACTCGAAGAAGAGGCGGCCGAACAAGACGTGGAGTCTGGAGGACATGCCGCCAGGGACACCGAGCCATAAGGCTCAAAACGGAGTTCAAACGAAACGAAATAAGTCAATATAACACAGGTTTTAGGAGGAGATTGTTAGATAAAACCTTTGTTTTTTCCTTATTTAGATTCACACGTTTACATTTAATTTACCTTTGACCATTTGACAAACACGTCGAATGGATTAGCGAATTATTAGACGTCAATTTTCGAGGGAGTGGCACAGATTCAGTTGGCCACTCTCCACCCATTTTTAGGATAGGTTGTATTTAAATAGGAAATCTGTTTACAAGATTTCACAACCGGATTTTGGAGAGCAGTCAAACTTTCAGTCCTTCTCTCTCTTATTTTAGGCATTTTATCTTTCTTCCAACAACCTCCTATCGACAATATCCTCGGTGATTTCCCTGGCCGATTATCGAAATTCAACACCTTTCGCTCAATCAATGAAAAAATAGAATAGGTCAGATTCTACAGGATCAAACCTATGGGACTTAAGTAAGGAATGATCGAAGGGAATCAAAAAAGAAAAAGAAAGAAAGAGAGGGAAAAATAAGTCAATCAAAATGACAAGAGCCCAGATTACAAATGAATGAATGAAAACGTGACGGAATTGGGCCCGAGCACTCTTCGGGACGGAATAGAAGAGGGGAGGAGAATCCAATGAAAGAAAAACGAGTGTTTGAGACAATAAGGAGAAAGATAAAGAGAAGAGCTCATAGGTTCAGTTTACAGTTAAAAAGGTCATAGAGAAAAGAAAAGTTGTTAAGCAGTTAAGAAGAAAAGGAAGAGGAAAGAACCAAGCTGTTTAGAGCCGAAGGAGCTTTACCGAAAGAGTGAAAGAAAGGAGAAAGAGCAGTAGCAGTTCAAGCAAGAAGGTGACGGTTCAGAGAAAGAATGAATAAGGAGTTGAGGCTTTACCTTGTTCAATCAAGAAGGGGGAGTAAATTCATTAGCGGCTTGACCTTGTCTTTGAAGGAATAAATAGGTTCAGTAGTTCATGAGTTTACCGAGTGAAAGCAAGAAGGAAAAGAGAAAGGAGCGAAGGCAGCTCGACCGGAGAGGAGCGAAGGCTGGCCTTGTTCACTCTTCGTTCAGTAGTTCCGTATAGAAGCTGATAGTTTACCAGTTCAATCTGTCTGACGAATCCATCGATAGGATTTACTGACAGTGAACGATGACGGATAAGGAGTGTTTACAGGAGAGTACAGTCATTAGCTAATGAACCAAATTCACCTATTTACCTCCTAAAAGAGTGAAATGAACCTCAAAATAGGGAGAAGGGTCAACTCTCATTAATTTCATATGCTTTGTTTACTGTTCAAGAATTAATAGGAAAAGCAAGAAGAGATTCGAGACCGGATAGGTGACGGTTCAGTAGTTCGGTCTCTCTCTTGACTGAAACATTACCTATAGCCAAAAGTATCCCCAAAAATAGGGTCAAGATACACTTTTATACCCAAAAACACGGGAAAGATAGAATTATTTCTAGTTTTTTGACTGTTTACAGTTGAGTTACCGAGGGAAATCGGGGTAAAGCATCCATTTTATACCCAAAAACACGGGAAAGATAGAATTATTTTTCTTTCAGTAGCTTTACCGAGGGAAAAACCTCTTACGAACTTTTACCCCTATGCTGGATAGAATTTCTTTTCTTGAAACAGCTTTACCGAGGGAAAAACCTCTGACGAACTTTTACCCCTATGGTGGATAGAAAATCTTTTCTTTTTGCTGCAGCTATTAGTGAAAAAGGTCTTACGAACTTTTACCCCTATGCTAGATAGAAAATATTCTCTTTCTGGTCTTTACAGGTTCA
>CM031893.1:4370479-4393703 GCA_018691285.1 Cucurbita argyrosperma subsp. sororia
ACTTACCTTACCTGGTTGCTTGCTCCGCCTGCTCTTGCTCTGGTCTGTCTGCTCGCTCGCTCGCTCCTCTCCTGGTTGCTCTGTCTGTAACCTTAGCTTAAGCTTAACTGCTGGCTGCTCTGCGCTCTGCTCTGCTTCCCCTGCCTGGCCTGCCTGAAGCTTGTCTCTTTGTTTGTCTGAGTTGTAAGTCTTTGTTTGAAGGTGTACTCTGTAAGAAGAAGAGGGGACTGCATTGGATAACCTTATTCTGTCTTCCCCAAGAAGAGAATGTATTGTATTCAGGCTAACCTTCCCTGTCGAAGGAGAGAAGAGAGTATTGTAGAAAGGATAACCTTCTTTTGTCTTCCCTGTCGAAAGAGAGAGAACTAATAACTAGTATCTCTAGATAACTAATACCCTGTCCCCCTAATACGATATTTATTCGTTGAATTCTAAGACTGAACTCAAGACTAATTGATTAGAGTTTCCGTAACTTGCTGCTTGCTTTCTTTCTTTTCTTGCTTGTTAGCTCTGGCTGTCTCTGCTCTGTCTTTCGTTCTCTTCGTTCTCTTTCTTCTTGCTTGCTTGCTGCTTGCTTTCTTTCTATTCTTTTAGATGAGAGAGAAAGTGTTTCATTTCAAGCCTCAAGTAAAGATGCATATGAGAGTTTCCGGGCCAGGCTAGGTGTTGGAAGGAACAGGCCTGGAGTCAGACTCTTTCTTCACCTTTACTGTCTTTGTTTGAAGAAGGTAGACTCAATCAAGCCAAGGGGGCTGAATGAAGACGAGTGAACTGGCAACTCAACCTCAACTCCTTCTGAGAGTTTCCGGAACAGGCTAGGTTGGAAGAGAACAAACGATGTCGAGTCAAGCCTTCCCTCTCGAGAGGAGAGTGTATTGTAAGAAGGATAGCCTACTTCTGTCTTCCCTAAGAAAGAGTATTGTAAGAGAAGGGTAACCTTCTTCTGTCTTCCCTACTAATAAAGAATATTAATTGTCAAAGGATAACCTACTTCTGTCTTCCCTAAGAGAACTACAAGAGAACTACCAAGAGAAAGAACTACTAGGAGAAAGAACTACAAGAACTACTAGAACTAATAATTAATTGATAGTATATACTAATAATTAGTATCTATAGATAACTAATACCCTGTCCCCCTAATACTCTATTTCTTCTCTTCTTTTTCTTGTCTTGTTCTTGTCTTTCTCCTCTCTCTGCTGCCTACTTCCTCTTTCACCTTTTCCGGTAAGGTAAGACGAAACAACAAGATTCATTCTTTAACTAATCCTATCTCCTCTGCCTACTCCTTACTTCTATTCTCCTTACTCCTACTCTACTTACTTTACTCCTTTTGTCTAGTGTATTACCTGACCACCTATATACTATACATACTTCTTGCTTCTTTCACCTATTCTTTCACTGTAAACTAAGACTAAAGCGAAACCCCCTGCTGTACTATTCTTCTTTCACGATATTCCCTTCCGGAACAAGGTGAAAGTCAAGCATCTTCCCTTCTGTCCTGTCCTGTACTTCTGTTCTCTGTGCTTTCTTTCCTCTGGCTGATTGAAGTAAATAGGCTGTATGGATTCTCGTTTAAAGACTCCTGATTAATTATCCTTCCCCTCAGTCTCTATTCTATTCCTTTCTTGCTTTAACTCCTTAAATAGGAAGGTTATAAAGCATCTTCCCTTCTGTCCTGTCTTATTACTTCTTTCACTCTTTCAGAAGGTAAAGCATATGAATGAACTAGCTCTTTTCTTTCACCTATTGATTATTCTTAAGACTCAATGAAAGAGAAGGAACCTGCCCCTGCTATCTATTAGCATTAATTCCTTCCCTTCCCCTTTCTTTCTTAATGTACCTTGCCTTGCCCTTGCTTTCTTAATGTACCTTCCTTCCCTCTCCTCTCTCCTTTACTGTCTCGTCGCTTCGCGCCTCTTGCTTCTCGTGGAGCTGCTTCCTGCTTCGCACCTTGCTTTCTTGCTCTTTCTTTCTCATTATCTGTACGTAACCTTTCTTTGACTTTGCCGATATTCCCTATTTCTTCCTTCAACCCCAGTAACCGAAAGACTGAACTCAAGATTAATGAGACTTTACGGTAAGGGATATTATATTAAATTAGCAGCTTTGAAAGACCTGACCCGATATGACCTTGCTTGACTTGATTTCTGGAGGTCAAAGTGTCTCTTCTCTTCTTTCTCTCTGATCTTTCCCTCTTCTCGTACTTTGCGTGCTCCTTAACTACTGTCCTTCACTCACCGAACCAGATCTGATCTCATTTCACTCGTCAGCAGCTGAGCTCCGTAACCTGTATTCCCTTGCCTGAACTAGGGAGAGTAAGTAAACGAATCAACTGAAAGAGAAATACCCTTCTTACCTGACTTACCCTTATGATTAATGATCCTGACCCTTTCAGCTATGTTACCTTATTCATTCAATCTGGAACGGAACCTACCTATTATCTATTTCTTTTTCTTCCGGTTGTTAGGAAGTAGTAGTCAAGACGAAACCTCACCCCCTTTTCTTTTCTCGTCGAGCGTCTTCGACCCGGCACCTCGTAAACTCGGTTTCATGTCTGAGACCCTGGCCGGCCTATTCATTCATTCTTCTTTCTTCCTCTTTGTTGTTACGTTAAAGCTATTTGTTTGAAGAACCGGAACCGCACCGTACGTAACCTGACTGATTGAAGTAGGTCTCTTCTCTTTGCTTGCTCCTGACCCTGCATTGTACTTACCTTACTTCTTTTCTTTTAGTCTTGAGGATAGGCTGGCTGGATGATTAGCGGCTCATTCACCTTTTCCTATCCTTGAACTGTAAAGCCGAAAGAAAGAGTCATTTTCCTTCACTCAATCACTTGTCTTTTCTTGACCTCAACTACTCGGTAACTAACTAGGTCTTTCTTTTCTTTCATCTTCTGTCTGTCCTGTCCTTTCTTTCCGGTCGGTCTGTCTCTAATCTGTTCGGTGGAATCAATGAATTAGCTAGCTAGCATCTTTAGAGTCGAGGAGCTACTCTCCTTACTCCTGGCCTGGCCCGATATGCCCTGAGTGAGCTACTGAACTGGCAGTCAAGCCGAAAGAAGATAGTGGATGCATTCTCCTTTAACTGATTGAAGGAGGTCAAGCTATTTTAGGTCTCTGTCTCTTCTCTGGCTGAATCCTTACCTTCATTCTTTCTTGTTGTTCTTGCTTGTTCATTATTCTATTCTTTAGACTCGGGGTAATGTGTAAATGGACTAGGTGTGTGGTTTCTCTTCTGTCCTTCCTTTCTTTCCTTTAAGTCTGTCTCGTCGAGCTAAGCTACTTACTCCCTCTCTCTCCCCTCTACACCCTATTCAGTTAAAGAGGCGGAGGCAGGTCAGTGGTTGGTTGCCCCGAGGGCTCCTTTCCCTGTCGGTCAAGCTGCATCGCTCCTCTCCGGTCTCGCTCTTTCACTCGTTCGCCTCTACAACTCGGGCTCACCGCTTCGCTCATTCACCGTAACCAGAGATTGAACTTGAAAGATAGATTAGCTGATGAACCTGAACCGGAACAACCTAGTTACTGTCTTTGTTTAGATAGAGAAGAGAGTCAATTCCTTGCATCCAGCTCCTGTCCTGCTCCCGCTCCTCTCCCTCTTGGTCGAGTTGCTTTCTAACCTCTCCTTGTTACAATTAGAACTAGCTAGAAGAAGAAGAGAATGTATTGTATGTAAAGAGTAAGTAAGTCAGTCAAGCCTTCCCTGTCGAAAGAAAGAAAGAGAGATAACTAATACCCTGTGTCTGTCCCCCTTACCTAGTAGGATATTGATTCCCTGACCGACTCAAGTAAAGAGGAAAGAAGATCGTTTACGGGACAGGCTAAGGAAGGCTAGGCTAGGCTGGCTTTCACTCCTTGTTTGCTTGCTGGGTGTTGGAAGGAAGGAACAGGAACAGGCCGGCACTCACCTAAAGATGAATTATCGTTCCACAGTCAGGAAAGCCGAAAGCAAGAATGAGAGAGTTTGTTTACAGTAGGGGAGAGGAAAGAGATAGTTGTTCAACCTTCACAGTCAGTCTCGACTCCTTATGAGAGTTTAGGGGACCGGCAGGACTATTACTGATTGATCCTTTTTTCTTGCTTGCTGGGTTGTAAGGAACTTCCTTGCTTGCCTGCTTGCCTGAGAGAGACCAGGAAGGACAGAGTCAGTAAAGAAGCCTTATCCTTAAGTTAAAGAATGTATTCTATGTAAAGAAAGAGTCAGTCAAGCCTTCCCTGTCGAAAGAGAGAGAACAGTCAGGACAGAGTCAGTCAAGAAGCTAGCTCCTTAAAGAGAATGTAGTATTGTAAGAAGGATAACCTCCTTCTGTCTTCCCTAAGAAAGAATGAATTGTAAGAAGGAGAACCTACTTACCTCCTCCCTAAGAGAGAGAACTAATAACTAGTATCTCTAGATAACTCCCTGTCCCCCTACTAATACTCTATTTCTTCTTTCTTGCTTGCTGGGTGGTGTAAGGAACTTGCTTGCTTGCCTGCCTTGTACTCTATGGATTCTTGAACTGGGTTTCAGTAGGTCAAAAAGCGTCAATCAGAACCTGCCTGCGTAACCTGCCGAGAAGTAAAGAAGGGAGAGGTTTGAGACTGAACAGTAAGTCAAGAAAGAGAAAGAACAGGAAGAGAGGCTCCTCTCCCTCTTGGTCTCGTGGCTTTCTAACCTCTCCCTCGCGGTCGAGCTCTTTCACTCCTTCCCTTTATTTTGTCTCACTCTTTCACTCCTTCCCCTATCGGTCTGTCTCATTGCTGCGCTCAATCACCGGAACCTTCTTTCTCTCTTTTACTTACTATCCTGTAAAGAAGAAAGATTAATTCACCTATGGATTCTTGAACCGTAAACTCGGTCTCACTGCTTCGCTCCTTCACCTCCCCTTTGCAGTTGGTATGGTATCGGTAAAAGAGGGGAAAGGGGTCAAGGAGAATTGATTGATTTAAGTATAAGTAAGAAAGAGAGGGAACAGGAAGGCAAGACGAAAGACTCACAACCACGTAACAAAGAAAGCGGCTTTGCTCCTTTACTGTGAAAGAATGAATTAGTAGGAAAGACTGAACTTCTATTTATTCCCTAAGCAGTAAGTAAAGACTAACCTATCGATTATGGATCCTTCACCGTAACCTATTCATTGTTGTTCTCTGATCTTTGATTGAATTGGATTCTGCTTGAAAGACTCAACTAACTGAAAGAAAGATTAGCTGACTCCGCTTCGAGTTAGTTGCTTTGCTCATGAGCCTGCCCCGGCCGGAACCGTAAGAGTACACACCCAACTCCTTCTCCTTCTCCTTATTCATTCTGGTTCACCTATCTATCTATCCTTTCGAAAGCAAGACAGAATGAGACTTCCCTTCGCTCCTTGCCCTTTACTCCTTTACTCCTTCACTCCTCTCCGGTCGAGCTCTTTCACTCCTTGTTCCCTTAACTCTTTCGCTGGTGTGTGTGTGTGTTGGTTACCTCCTCTCTCTCTGTCTTAGCCGGCCGAGCTAGAGCTAGCTTTCTTTCTCTTGTTCCCCCTGATGTAACTCTCTGTAACCAAACAAAGACTCTTTCTGAATTAGACTAATCCTAATGAACTCACTCTTTGACTCCCCATTCACCTGTCGGTTTCACCCATTGCCTGAAGAGTCAAAGATTCAGAGTCCTTCCTATAATACTCCTGAGCGGGAAGGAAAGAAAGAGAAGCTCATTCACAGTAACCGTAAGGAAGAAATTCAGGAGTTAGCTGCTTTGAAAGACTGAACCGATATGACCTGAACTACTGAACTTGATTAAAGAGGCAAAGAGGAATACTCCTTCCTATTAAATCAATACTTCATTTACCAGATGGAACAGTAAGAAGAATCAACCCTGGGCTTGGCTATCCTTTCTTTCTTGCTTTCTTTCTTTGACTGGGTAACATAGGCTGGCTGTATGGCGGCTGAGAGTAAGGTCAAGCTCATTCACTTATTCTATTGGTCTCATTCCCTTCTTTCTGTCTGTCTGTTTTCTCCTTCACCGTAACCTGATTGAACTTCTTAACCTCTGGGTCGAGCTGGCTGGTTCACTCCTTAACTACTTCACCATTACTTATTTCCCTTCTTTCTGTAGGTCTCTTTCTTCTCTTACTGACCCAGATGGAACTGTAAAGTGGCTTGGCTCCTTTCTTTCTTTACTTACTTACCTATTTAGCAGCTTATTTATTCATTCGAGTTCACGTTCACTCCTGGCTGGACTATGACTTCTGTCCCTTCTTTCACTCCTATACCTATAGGTTTCGCGGTTTCACCTCTTGGTCTCAGGGTTGAACCCCGACGCTGCTTTGAAAGACACTCTGAAAATGAAAGAAAGCTTTGCTCCTTCCCCCTTAACTTACCTATTTATTCACAGTAACTTCATTAACCTTCTTGCTTGAACTGCTGAGCCATTACCTATTTACCTTCCGATGAATGAGACAGAACTACTGACGCCTCTATCTTCGATATTACCTGACCTGAACTGTAAACGAAATCACTACTGACCCTTCACCTCTACAACTCGGTTTCACCATTTCATTTCCTTAACCTCTCCAACTCGTTAAAGCAATTCCATTTCCTGCCTCTATCTCTCCAACTAACTCGTCTTCTTCCGTAACCTTATTCCCTTCGCTACTTCTCCTTTATTTACAGTAGGGGAGAGGAAAGAAAAGAAGAAGAAAGATGAATGAGCCGGAACTCTCTCTGGAAGGAAAGACGTCACTCCTACTCCTACTGATTGAGCTCTGTAACCTTTTCCTGTATTCTCCCTGACTGACTGGAACTTACCTTCTTTCACTCCTCGTCTCGCTGCTTGGCCCCTTTGATGATATTCCCTGGCTGAAGCGGCACAAGGAAGTCTGGGAGAGGAAAGAGACTGATGAACCTATTCTGTGGACTCCTTCTCCTTCCCCTGTCGATAAAGCTGGTTCGCTCCTTCGCTGCTGAACCTGTCCTGTCGGCCGCTGCTGCAGCTAATTCATTTCTACTCTCTACTGTAGATTATTAAGTAGATTAATTGTAACTGCTGGCCCGGCCCTGGCTTGGCTGGACTATGACTTCTTCCCCTTCACCCTTCGCTCCTTCCCCTTAACCTCTCCTCTCAGTAAAGCAATTCTATTTCCTTCACCTCTACAACTAGGCTGGCTTGGATTAGAATGATGTTGGTGTGCTTTTCTTTTAGCTCATTCACCTTCTTTCACTGTAACCTCCTGGCCGGCCTCTCTCTGCATTCTCCTTTCTTTTCCTTCTTTCACAGTAAACGTAAACTAAGACTCAACGATTCTTTCTCCTTCACTCCTCTGTCTATTTTGAGGGAGAAAAGTCTACCCTTCCATTATCGGGAGAAAAGAGAGTCAAGGTAATGACACATTCAATCCTCAAGAAGAATCAATGAGAGTGAACTGTCAGGAAAGACTCATTCTTCCTTCTTTCACTCTTGAACTCGGTCTCGCTCTTTCACTCCTTGTTCCCTTATTGTGAGTTATTCATTCTTTCACTGTAAACGAAGAGAAGAAAGAGCAGGTCAAGCTATTCCATGCCCCTTCGCTACTGAACCGGACCAGTAAGGAAAGACTATCGAAAGAAGAATTAGAGTTTAAGAGGACTATTACTGATTAACCTGAACCTCAACCGGAACTGGCAGGCTAGCTTTCACTCCTTTTATTCGTCATCCTGAACAGGAAGACGTCACTCCTGATTCATTCTCTTTTTCGTGTAAGTACCATGAATTAATTAATTCTATCTTCTCTCTATTTTTTGAGTTAAAGAATAAGAAGAAGAAGAAGAAAAGACTAATCTGGCTGGCTTTCTTGCTTGCTTTCACTCCTGAACTTCTACACTTCGGTTGAACAATTTCATTGCCTGACCCGCTCGCTACGCTATCTATTGCCTGAATTCTGGATCTCTTCTCCTTTCTCCTCAACTAAAGACTCATTAGAGTTTACGGAACAGGCTGGGCCTGGCTTTCTTGCTTGCTTTCACTCCTGAACCTGCCTTCCCGTTCACCTTCTTTCACTCTGACGTACCATTTATTAATTAATGTTATCCTCTCCCTATTTTGAGGGGTATTGACGAGGGTTATTGCTATTGAAGAGGGTTGAACTAGGTAAGCTGTTAAAGACTCAACGAAAGAGTCATTCTCCGTTTCTGATATTCCCTGAACTACTGAACCTTCCCCGGAACCTATTTCCCATTTCTTCTTTCACTCAGTCTTGAACAAGGGAAAGCCGCTAATTCATTGACTCACTCTCCCTTTTCCGTCATTGAACAAGGTAAATAAATAGGAACAGTAAGAAAAGAAGAAGAAAGATGAAGACGAGTTGTAGAACTGAACTCAATCACCTGAACCGATATGACCTTCTTTCACTCTTTCAAAAGCTGGTTGGTTACCTCCTACAGTCTCGTCGCTTTGCTCCTCTCTCTCTTAGCCTTTCTTTCACCGTACTACAAGTGGCTTGGCTTCGCTCCTCTCGCTATGGTTCGAGTAGCTTCGCTCCTTAGCAGCTTTTCAAGCCAAAAGAAGAAGGGGGAGACTCAACTCCTTCTCCTCTGGATCCTATTTATGAATGAACTGTAAACACTCAATCAACTCCTTATTCATTAGCCGCTTTACTGTCTAGCTCCTTACTCCTATTAAAGCTGCTTCGCTCAATCACTTGTCCCGGATTGAACTGTAAACACTCCTTATTCGTTAGACAGAACTCTATTTCACCTTTTCCTCTCTCTAGTCCCTGACCTACACCTTTGACTCTATAACCTGACCTGAAGGAGGTAAAGCAGCGTCTGAATTTACTCTGTCCCTGAACAAGAAGGAAAGACAGAGAAGGTCATTCACCTGAACCTGCCCCTATTTATTCTCGAACTGTAAACAAGGCATGAAGGATGGAAGAGAATGCGGCTTCTTCTTTCACCTATTCTTTCACTCTTTTACCTCCTTTCTTTAACTGTCAAAGATCAATACTCAAGATGACTGCGACTTAACGAACCAATATTCCCTGAGCTGATTTCACTGTCAGAAAAGGGATGAAGACGACTGAACCGATATGACCCGAAGTTATTGCATTAAGGAAGGAAAGAAAAGAGAATTGAAAGACGAAACAAGCCTGAACTCCTTCCCCCGGAACCCATATGACCTGATTGAACTATTCTTGAACTCGGTAAAGCAATTCCATTGCCGGAGCTACTGAATGAAATCAAAGAGATAGTGAAACCGGAACCGGAACGAACCTTCAAACACTCCTCTCCTTTACAGTCGAGCCGCTTCGCTCGTTCGCCTCTACAACTCGGGCTCACCGCTTCGCTCCTTAGCCGCAAGACTCAACTCAACAAGATTCATTCGACTGAACTCCTTTTCCTATTCTTTATACTCGATTATTCCCTTTCTAAATCATAAGGATCAAGACTGAATGAAGACGCGACGCTGCTTTCCGGGAGAGCAACTTACTCCTATTAAAGAAAGCTGCTTCTTCCCTTTCCGATTCGTCAGCTACTTCATTCCCTGAGCTACTGAATGAAAGACTCCTGATCCTCCTTCACCTATTTATTCAGGAACAGTAAACTCATTCACCTTCAAACACTCTTTCACAAGGTAAGTCAGTCAAGCGGCTGTATGATCATCAGGGAAAGCTCAATCACTTGTCCCTTCACTCTTGAATAAGGTAATGAGGTTCGGAAGGAAAGACTCCTGATTCATTCTCCGACACTCCTTTCTTTGTGCAGTTATTGTGAGTTATTCAAAGACAGTAAACAAAGACTCAACTCTCGATTCATGATCCTTTACAGTTAAGGGATATGAAATTCAGAAGACGCTGCTTTGAAAGCCGAAACGAATCATTCTCGTTTACAGGAGAGTGAGTCAATGAATTAATTAGCTATTGAACCCGAACCAGATTGAACGAGTTGTAAGTGTTTGAAAGAAGACGAATCCTCTATTCCTTTACAGTTCAAGAAAGTGTTGAAAGGAAAGACAGGAGACAAGACAAAGACTCCTGATCCTCCTGATTGAACTCCGTAACCTTATACTCTATTCCTTTCGCTGCCCCTCTACTATGCCCTTCGCTACTTCATTCAACCCTTCCCGGAACCTGAACCTATCCCTTACGGTACGGTCTCTTCTCTCTTCTTTCACTGTAAACTCATGAACCTCTCCCTACTTATTCACCTTTGCCTTTGACTGTCCCTATCGGTCGAGCTACTTACTTACTCCGGAACTGGAGAGGAAAGACTCAACATTAGCTGCTTTACTCTCGAGCTACTTATATGAGATTCCCTTACCTGTAAAGACTGAACTCAAGCAAGAATTCGACAGAACTACTGAACCCTCACCTGTCTGTCGGTTTCACCCATTGCCTGCCCCTGTCGGTAAAGCTGCCCCCTTCTCCTCTCCACTCGGTCTCGTGGCTTCGTCGCTACTGATCCTATTTCTTTCACTCTTTTTCCTTTACAGTCGGTAAAGCATATTCAGGGAGGATGATTCTTTCACTATTCGAGAACGAGGTAAACTCATGAACTACTGAACTTGTCCCTATTTCTTCTTGATCCGGAACCTTTATCAAAGCATATGAAATTCATGATCCTGAACTCCGGGGAACCTATCCTAATAGCCTTTACAGTTCAAGAAAGAAAGAAGGTAGAGGAACGAAAGATGAATGAGACTGAACTACTGAACCTCTCCAACAAGAAGGAAGGGTTGAACTACTCGAGAACGAGGTAACCTGATTGAACCTATTGATGAATGAGAGAGAGTGAACTGTCAGACTCAACTCCTGAACCTCTATTACATTACCTTGATTCTGACTTCATAGGGTTAAAAGGTCTCTTTTCTTTCTAATCCTTTGCAGTCGAGTCAATGAAATCCTCTCCTTCACCTTCACGGTCTCACAGCTATTTTCCTCTCTGACAGTCTCACTGCTTCGCCCCTATGTAATTAAGTCATTGTAATGCCAAACTGATTAGCTAAGAGAATCCATCCCTTGGAGTCAGGCTTTAGCCTCTGCCTCTATTTTCTCCTGACTACGCCGCTTATTGATAAAGGGGTTAAAGAAAGAAGGGTCTACCGTGGACACCTACTTCTTTATCATGCTAAACAATGAGACCCGCTGAGTCTCTAATGCAGCTACCTCCGGCACTTGCAAGTTGAGTTTTCGCGGGAAAGGGAAAATACGGACCTTTTTATGCACATCCCTTTAGTAGTTCCCTACAAACCCCTGGTCTTCTGCCTACCCTTGCCTCCGGTGGTCTTTTCAGCATCAAAAAGAGTACTGAATCAAAGCCCCCACACACACACTACCCATTTCTCTCTCATCTTACTACGCAGCTGTTTGAGATATAAAAAGGGATCCCTACGCCCATCTTCCGAAGCCGAGGCATAGACACAAGACAAGCGGATCTCCGGTAGCAAGGAAAGCGCATACACCCTTGCCAAGCTAGAAATTCATTCCCCCCAAGCCATAAAACCAGTAAAAGAGTCTGAGGAAAGAAAGGGGGATATAGATAGGTTGAGTTGAGTGAGCTCCTTTTATCTAGCTCTACCACATGAATAAGCAGATTTAGGAATATCAACCGTATAGAGGCGGATTTCCTTAGAAAAGTAGAGTGGAAAGAAAAGAGAAGAGAACGAGGTTAATGAGGTAAAGAAGAATCAACCAAACAAAACCAGAACAGGAAGTCAATCCGAAAGCAAGACAAGAAAGAAAGAGTTTACAGAAAGAGAATGAAAGAAGGGAGACTGAAGATGAATTCCATTCTCCTTTACTGTGTTTGAATCAATGAGCTGCTTTGAAAGACTCAAGCAAGAAAGACGACTTATGAATGAGAGTGAACTACTGAACCTGAAAGTGTTGAAAGGAAAGACGAAAGAGAAAACCTTTTCTATCTAGCATAGGGGTAAAACATTAAAAGACCTTTTTCCCTAACAGCTGAAGCTGAAAGAAAAGAAATTATATCCAACAAACATAGGGGTCAAAGTTCGTAAGACCTTTTTCACTAATAGCTGCATAGGAAAGAAAAGATTTTGTATCCAGCATAGGGGTCAAAGTTCGTCAGAGGTTTTTCCCTCGGTAAAGCTACTGAAAGAAAAATAATTCTATCTTTCCCGTGTTTTTGGGTATAAAATGGATGCTTTACCCTGATTTCCCTCGGTAACTCAACTGTAAACAGTCAAAAAACAAGAAATCATTCTATCTTTCCCGTGTTTTTGGGTATCAAAGTGTATCTTGACCCTCTTTTTCGGGATAAAATACCGGTCTTTTGGGCCGAGGTAATTAAGAAGTAGAAGTCAATCCTGAAGATGAATGAGAGTTCACTCTCAGTCAATCCTCAACTCTCTCTTCATTCTCCTGTAAACACTCTCGAAGAATCAATGAGAGTGAACTGTCAGTCAATCCTCAACTCATTCTTCCTTCTTTCTCTTTCTCTGATCCTCAAGATTAATGATCGTTCACTCTCAGTCAATCCTATCGAAGAAGAAATGAGAGTGAACTGTAAGGAAAGACTATCGAAGAATCAATTCGACTTAACTGTAAGGAAAGACGAAAGATTCCTTCTTTCTCTTTCTCTTCTCCTTTCTTGCTTTCACTCTTTGACTGACTCGGAGGTAAGTCAAGCAGCTGGCTTCGCCCCGTCACCTGTCCCTTCTGTGATTGTGAGTTATTCTCAGTTCTTGTTCACTTTCACCTATTTATTCACTGTAAACTCATTCACCTTCTTTCACTCATTCGACAGATTTCCCTCGCTCGGTAAAGCGTCAAGAAGAACCAAAGACTCTACGATATGACCTTCCCTTCGCTACTGAATGAAACCCTTGCCTGATTTCCGGAGGTAAAGCCGCCCGCTGGATGAGAAGCTTCTTTCCTTGTTCGGTTCTTGTCTCTATTGATTCTTGAACGGTAAACTACTGAACCTATTGATTCTTTAACGAGGGAAAGCATATTCTTTCTCCTGATCCTACTTCTGGAACGAGTTTACGGTGAAAGAAAGAAAGACCATTTCTTATTCATTCAATCCGGAACAGGAAGGAAAGAGGAAACAAGCAAGAATGAGACTGATTTCACTCTTTCACGAGGTCAAGCTAAATGAATGAAAGAAGAATAAGAATCAGAGAATGAGCAGTAACCGGAGAAATTCAGGAGTTAGCTGCAAAATAGCTTTACAGGAGAGGAAATTCAGATTCAATCCTTTACTGTCGAGCTACTTAGACGATATTCCCTGACCTTGCCTTTGACGCCCTGAGCTACTTCCGGCTCTTGAACCTGTCGGTAAAGTGGCTTCCATTGCCTTATTTATTGAGTTAGTTAGCTGCTTTGAAAGACTCAACAAGAAGAAATTCAGACGCTGCTTGACAGTAGAGCGACTTACTCCTATTCATTCTCCTTCACCGGATGGAACGCCTTCCCCTGAACTCCTGATCCTCGTTCTCCTACTGATTGAACGAGTTTACAGTCTTTGAAAGAAGGGAGAGTAAGTAAATCAAAGACTCCTTATGAATGAGAGGAAAGACTGAAGCAAGACAAGAGAAATTATCCTGATCCTACTGATCGATCTGATTTCACTCATGAGACTGATTTCACTCTGTAAAGCATATTCAGTTGAAGTAGCTCTTTTCTTGACCTTACTCTCCTGTAAGAAAAGAAGAAGAAGAAAGAAGAATGAGACTGAACTACTGAACCAGATGGAAGTACTTCCCCTTCACCTTCCGATTCATGATCCTGAACTACTGAAGGAACCAGATTGACCTCTTTGACGATATTCCCTTGCCTTTACTATTCTTGTCTCATTGCTTCGCTCCTCTCCCTCTCGTAGAGTTGCTTCGCTCGCTCCTTCCCCTATGGATTCTTTCACTGTAAACTCATTCACCTCTCGGTTTAACAATTCTTTCTCCTTCACTCAATAACCTCTCCCTGAAAACTGGGTAAAGTGGCTTCGCTCATTCCCCTATGTATTCTTGAACTGTAAACTCATTCACCTTCTTGCTTTCACTCCTCTCTCTTTGGTCGAGCGGTTTCACTCCTCTCCCTACCGGTCGAGTGGTTTCACTCCTTCCCCTGTCCCTTCTTTCCTTTCCCTGACGTACTCTCCTGTAAACAAATTCAATGAAAGGATGTTTGCTTTGCTCCCGAACTACTTCCCTTCCCCGGAACTCAAGAAAGAGAAGCTGATGAACCTGCCCTTGAACCTAACGTCTATTCCGTTATTGTGAGTTATGAGAAGGAAAGGAAGTGATTGTTCACCGATCTGCCCTGACCGGAAGGAGGTAAAGCAGCTAATGAACCTGAACCGAGGTTACAGTCTTTGATTGAAGGTAGAGTAAATGAAAGATAAGAGATAGAATGAGAGTGAACGAACCTGTATTCCCTTGCCTTATTTATGGAGGTCAAAGACAAAGAGATGAATGAGACCCTCACCCCTCTCCTCCCTTTTCTTTTCTCGGTTTCATGTCTTCGACCTCTCACCTCGTAAACTCGGTTTCCCAATTTCATTGCCTGCCCCTTCTCCTGAACCAGATGGAACTCGGTAAAAGGCAAAGAGAAAGGAAAGAAGAAAGAAGAATGATCCAGATTTCACTCTTTGAGTCTTTCCCTCGGTAATAGGTCTTTGTTTGGTTCTTGATCCGATTCCTCTATTACAATTAGTTATTGTGTGTGAGGAAGTCAAGATGAGAGTGACGGAACCTCACTCCTCTCCCTACCGGTCGAGTGGTTTCACTCCTCTCGCTACTTACTCCTATTCATTCTCCTTCACCTGATTGAACCTATACAGTGAAAGAAGGGATATTCAATTCATTAGCTGGCTGCTTTGAAAGACGAAAACCAGACAAGATGCATTCTCCGGGGAACCAATATTACCTGACCCTCTCCCTTCTTGAACTCCTGACCCGATATGCTATTCCCTTGTTTGTGCAGTTATTGTGTGTTATTCAAACACAGTAAAGAGGGGCAATTCCTTCACTCCTCTGCCTATTCTTTCTTTCATTTCCCGAGCCTAGGGTTGAACTAGGTAAGCTGGTGAGCCAGCGTTTACAGTCTTTGTTAGAAGGGAGACTAAAGATTCATTCTCCTTCACTCGCTCCTTCTTGCTTTCACTCCTCTCCCTTTACTTACTGTCTCGCGGTTGAACTCCGACGCAGCTTTACAGTCGAGTAAATGAATGACGGAACCTGGCCCGATATTCCATTCCCTTCTTTCCCTCGGTAAATAGCATAGGTGGTTGATTTCACTCTTTCTGTGGATCTGTTTACTCCTGACCCTTAACCTTACGGTTTCACCATTTCATTTCCTGAACAGAATGCGTCAATCAGATATTCCTTTACTGTTCAAGAATCAATGAATTAGCTGACAGGAGAGCGACTTACTCCTACACCAGACCCGGAACAAAGAAAGAAGGTAGAGTCCGGCCATTCATTAGCAGCTTGACAGTGGAGCTACTTACTCCGGAACAGGAAGAGTAAACACTATACTCCTTATTCATGAGAGTTTACTGTGTGTGTTTGAATAAAAGGAAAGACTGAAGCAAGACAAGAAAGAGGAATTGTCCTTTACTGTTCTATAAAGAAGGGATATGAAATTAATTAGCTGACAGGAGAGCTACTTACTCTGGAACCTGCCCCTTAACTTCTATTCCCTTCGCTCCGACGCTTTGGTTTTTTATCCTGTGAACCTCTCCAACAAGGTAAAGTGGTTTCCATTGCCTTAGCTGCTTTGAAAGCCGAAAGAGGAAAGAGACTGAACGAACCCATATTCCCGTAAGTTATTGTGAACCTATCCCTACTTATTCACCTTTGACTGATTGAAGGAGGTAAAGCAATTCTATTTCTGAGCCTCTTCTCGTCTCACAATTCCATTTCCTTCCCCGAGAGCTACTTCTTCTTCTCCTTTACCAGTGTTTGAAGGGAAGGGAGACTCAACAAAGAGCTACTGAACTGGAACCGGAGCCTCTATCCCCTTATACAGTATTACCGGATTGAACAGTAAACAAATGAAAGGATGTTCGCTTCGCTCCTTACTCCCTCTCCCTATCGGTCCGGTCGAGTGGTTTCACTCAGTAAAGCGGCTGGATGAGAACCTGATTTCACTCCTTTACTCTCCTGTAAAGACGGGCGAAAGAAAGATGAATGAAGTAGCTAGCTAATGAATGGACTCTCCCTTGTCAAAGACTCAACTCAAGACTATCGAGAAAACCTGCCCCTGAACCTCCTCCGTCGGTTTCACCATTTCATTTCCTGAACCGGAACAGGCTGGCTTTCTTGCTGGCTTTCTTGTTTGCTTTCACTCCTTTTATTCTGTCTCCTTAACTACTGAACTTGTCCCTTCTTTCCCTCTTTTTCGTGTAAGGATCAATTATTTATTATTTAATGGATGCTTTACGACTGTCAAGTTTCAGAATTCAGAAGGAACTGGCAGGCCGGAACTGACTGGCTGGGTTGGAAGGAACTGGCTTTCTTGCTCGGGCTCCTCTTCTCGTCTCGTGGCTTCGCCCCTTTTCCTATGGGTTCTTTCTCCGTAACCTGAACTTGACATATGGCCGGTCTCTTCTTCTTCTTCTTCTTCTTCTTTCCTTCACCTTCTTTCACAGTAAACTCCGGAACTGCTTGCTTGGTTCTTTCTCCTTCACTCCTTCAGGAACCTTCAACTTCTTTCACTCTTGAACAAGGTAACATAGATTAAAGTCAAGCAAAGCATCTTCTCTTCTGTCCTGGCCTGGACTTTACTACACTTCACTTCTGGTCTCGAATCTCTTCTTTCTCCTGAAACTGAAAGTCAAGACTAAAGATGGCTCTCCCCTTCTCCTATTGAGAATCTGACTCTTTCACTCTCTCTTTAGGATAGGACAGGACCTTTTATTGGATTTGTGACTCTATTCCATGAGCTACTGAACCGGAACGAACCTCTCTCCCCTGCCCTTCCCTTATTTCAGGCGGTAAAGCTCCAGGACCCCATTTCTTTCTTTAACTCAGTCTTGAACTCGGGAAAGCATATGAAATGACTTGACTCTCCCTGACCAGTAAACGAAAGACTCAACTGAACTGCATTAGCCTTTCTTTCACTAGGGTTGAACAAGGTAAGCTGTTAAAGACTCAACGCAAGATTCTTTCTACTGAACTACTGCCCCTTACTTAACCCTGATCCTTCTTTCACTCTTTCACTAGGGAGGTGGGATTCCCTTATTTTATTGTATTGGTCTCACAGGCAGCACGTCGTTTAAGTGTCAGTTATTAGCTCAGATAAAGAAGATCAGATGAGAGTAACCCAGCATTGGCCTGGCCTTCAAAGACTCTTTTCCTCTCTCTCCCTCCTGTAACAAGGATGAATGGGACTGATTTCACTCTTTCACTAGGTAAGGTAAAGAAAGGTCAAGCTCATTCACCTCTCCCTTCTTTCACTGTAAACTACTGAACCTATTCTGGACCAGCTCTTTCTCCTTTCCTCTCCGTCACTCAAGCAAGAAGGATGAATGAGACTAACCGTTTGTTCCCTTAGTCTTTGTTATTCTGAGGAAGTGATTGTTAACCTCTGCCTGATTTCACTCTTTCCGTCGGTAAAATCAGTAATAGGTGTTCTTTCCCTCACTCTCCTGCCTGTAAGAAAGAGTCATTCTCCTATTTCTTCTTTCTGTAGGTCCTTTGCTCCTTCCCCTTCCTTCACTGTCAAAGAGAAAGCCAAAAGAAAAGATTCATTCTCTTCTCCGCTCCTTCTTTATCTTATTGTATTGATCTCGTTGCTCCGCTCCTGAGCTTATTCTTTCCGGTCTCATTGCTCTGCTCCTTTTCTTCACTCTTTTACTCGTTAAAGCTATTTGAATGAAGAACCTGAACCGTAACCTCTATGCTCCTATCCCTCTTGGTCTCCCAATTGCATTGCCTGCCCCTGTAGGTAAAGCTGGTTCGCTTCGCTCCTGAACTACTCAATAACTTAACTTGTCCTCTTGTCCCTATTTCTTTCTTCTTTAACTGGGAAACTCGGTAAACTCTTTCACCTTTCCAGAGTCGGTAAAGCATATTCTTTCTCCGGACGGAACCAGAACCGGATTGAACTCATGAACCTCGTAAACAAGGCAAGGGTTTAACTATTAACTATTCGAGAACGAGGTCAAGCTATTTTACGGTCTCTTTCTTTCCCCCCCTTATTCTCTTCCTATGAGAGAGATCGATCCTTCACCTCGTAAACTCGGTTTCATGTCTTCGACCCTTTTCCTGATTGAAGGAGGGTTTCACTATTCTTTGACTCGGTAGCTTACGGTCTCGTTGCTTCGCTCCTCTCCTCTGATCGTCGAGCTCTTTCACCTCTATTCCTTCCCTTCGCTACTTCCCCTTACCCGTAACCTTCTTTCAGGGTAAGCTAAGAAACTGAAAGAGAAGCTCAATCACTTCTACTTCTATTTATTCTTGAACAGTAAACTGGGGCGAGAGTTTACGACCGGACTGTCCCTTCTTTCTTTGCCTCCTCTACAACAAGGTTTCATGGCTGAGCCCAGTCACCTGAACCTCTACACCCTATTCAGTCAGTCAAAGAGGAAGTGGTTGAGACGAGAGCTCATTCACCTCTATTCCTTGACTTTATTGAAGGAGGTAAAGCACTCTCTTTTCTTTCACTCTTTCTCAGAAGGTCAAGCTAGAGAATAAGATATTCCTTTACCAATTCTAAATCATCAGAGAAAGACAAGATGCATTCTCCGGGGAACCTATATGACGTTGTTGCCTTATTTATTGAGTTAGCTGGACTGAACCAAGAATCCGGGGGACAAGATTCTTTCTCCTATACCTTCTTCAAAGACGAGGTAAACTAATTCATTGACTTGACTCTCTCTCCCTCCCTCTAAGAAAATCAGACTCTCGATTCCTTCTCTGTAACCTTTGATGATATTACCAGATTGGCAGGGTAAACTGGCCGGGCCGATTCATTCTACTGATCTTTCTAAGTTCTTTACCTGGACTATTACTGATGAACCTCGGTAAATGGATAGGCTGGATGAGAAGAGGGTCTTGATCCTCAACCGTAACCTGATCTTGAAAGATTAGCTGATCAACCTGAATCCATTCTGTATGGTCTTATTGCTGAGCTGCTTCACCTGACGAGAATGAAAGGAAAGAAGAAGAAAGAAAAAAGATCAAGCCGAACCAACCCGACACCCCTTTCCTCTCCCTGAACTGTAAAGACTATCGATGCATTCTCCTTTTCTTTCTTTCTGGCTGGGGACTGGACTAGCTTCTCTTCTCAAGTGGGTGAATTAGCTAATTAATGGACTCCCTCTCCCCCTATCGGTTATTTGTCTCGTTGCTGAGCTCATTCGCCTCTTCTTTTCTTTTCTGTATTCTTTGACTCGGTAACCTCCTGAACTGAATCACCTGGGCTCGGCTCCTTCCTTGGGCTCGTCACAGCTTGGTTCTTTGGTTCTTTCCTTTCTTCTTCCTTCTTAACTTGCTCCGGCCGTACGTAACCTCTTCTTGTCTTGTTGTCTTGCTTTCTTTCTTTCACTGGGTAAACGCATTAACCTGTCTGGTCTGTCGGTTTGTTTCCCAATTCTATTGCCTGAGCTACTGTCCCTGATTGAACTGGGTAAAGCAGTTGGCTGAGAAGAAGGGAGTAAGTAGGTTGATTGAGTAAGCAAAAGGAGACTCAGCAAGAATGATCCTTCTCTCCTTCCCCTTGGCTTCGGCCCTTTCCTATTAATGTCATTATCCTGAACCTACACCTGACGAAAAGAGAGAGCTGCATTCTGCTTTCTTTACAGTTCTAGAATGAGAGTGCCGGAACCTCACTCCTGTCGGTCTCACAGCTTCGTTCGCTCCTTCAGCTTTTCTTTCCTGTATTCATTCCCTGAACTACTTCCCCGTAACCTATTGTATTCTGATTCTTCTCTTGCCTGCTTGCTTATTCATCAAGTGTTGAAAGTCACGACTCCTTATGAAGAAAGGGAACTACTTGACTACTTTCCGGAACCTATTTCTTTCTTTCTTTCTCCTTGCCTGATTTCCGGAGGTAAACTGTATTCTGATTCTGGAATTCCTTTACTCTCTCTCCTGTAAGAAAGATTAATGAGACAGAGTTGACAGTTCAGGACTATTACTGATTAACCGTAACAACCTTATTAAACTCTGACGTACCATTTATTAATTAATGTTATCCTCTGTCTATTTTTCGGGGTATTTATGAGGGTTGAACTATTCCTTCTTAACCTTCACTCCTTTTATTCACTGTAACCGAAGAAAGGCGAAACAAGACTGAGAGTGAACTCCTTCAACTTGTCTCTCTTCTTCTTCTTTAACTCTTTTACTGGGTAAAGCGCTATTTGACGAACCTGAACGGGACCCTGATCTTCTCCCCTGAACCTCTCCAACTGTGGTTGAACTATCTATGTCTTCTCTCCCCTTGCCCGTAACCTGATTTGACTCGGTAAAGCGGCTAAGTAAGCTAATGTCCTTCCTCTCTCTCCTATAAGATTCATTCGACTGAGCAGGAAGTCAAGACTGCTTATTCCGTCACCTTACCCTGATTGAACTCGGTAATTAAGAGGGAACTAGATCCGTTCTCTTTGCTCCTTCCCGTTCACTGAACCGATATTGCCTGCCTTGCCTCTCTCTTCTTTCCCAGTAAATAGGGTCGGTCTGTCTCTCTCACTGCTTCGGGCCTCTCTCTCCTTTGTCTCACAGCTTCCTGCTTGCTTCTCGCCTTTCCTTTCAACTATTTATTCTGGGTCTCTTTGTTCTCTTTTCTTGATCTTCTTTACCAGTAACCGAAGAAAGACTCAATCAAGAGTTGTAGAACTCTAACTCATTCACTCCTTCCTTCTTGACCTCGGTAAAGCAGCTTAGGATTTCATGTACTCTCTTGTAAACTCATAGAACCTGGCCCCACTTCCCTTCCATTGCCTGTTCCGTCCCTTCAAACAGTCTGTCTGTCTTCGTCTTCGCTCCTGGACTATGACTTCTTTTACTCGATAAAGCTGCTGAGGATTCTATTCTTCTTGAACTAGGGTTGGTTGACCAATTGCATTGGCTGAACCTTTTCCTTCATTCAAAGACTCGGTCCGGTAACTAGGTTAGATCTTCTGTCCTGTCCGGTCTCTCTCTTCTTTCTCTCTTGCTTTCCTTACCCTGATGGAACTCTAAAGAAAGCAATTATGATCTTTCTGATATTCCCTTCTTTCACAATTGAACCTCTATTTCTTGATCTGATCCTTTCTACTCAACTCAAGATTCTTTCTCTTTAACTCCTACACCTATCCTGTGAGACAGATTTCACTCTTTCTTTGACTCTCTCCCCCTCTGTAAAGAGAAGGATGTAATGCGGCTTCTTCTTTTTCCTTATTCTTTCACTCTGACGGACCATTAATGAATCAATGTTATCCTCTGTCTATTTTTTGCTTATGGCTATTGAAGAGGTAATTCTCTCGAAAGAGACAGAACTACTGAACCTCGTAAACTATCAGTCTGTATTGGTTCTTGATCTTGAACTTGATTGAACTGTAAGTGGTGAAGTAGCTAATGAATTGATTCTCCCTGATTGAACAAGGTAATGTCGAAGTCAAGCCGAAAGAAGAATGAGACAGATTTCAACTTTCACTCGGTAAGTAAATAAGTGAAGGAGCGAAGCTGTGAGATCAGACCGATAGGTTCAGCAGCTCCGTCTAAATAAAGAGCAATATACAAATAGAGTTTCGCTTCTTCCTTCTGTCGAGTCAAAGGGTTTTTGTTCTGTATAGGGTCATCTCCCTTCCCTTTCTTAGTTTCTGATGTTTTATCTGGGCGAGGCGGATTCAATTACGAGATCAAATCTCATCAAATCTAAATTATAGAAGGGAGGATGGTTTAGAATAGCCCGAGGAGATGCTTGTTCCTTTCCTTTCGTTTCTTTGATTTGAAACATCGCAGCCAGCGGCAAATCAAGTCAATGCTGAATTTCATCCCATAGGTATGCTAGATAAATGTTGATCTGATCCTTTCTTGAACTGCGGAACCGGAACCTATCCCTCTCTCTTTTCTTTGATTCAGATTCTTGACCAGTAAAGACAGACGAAACTCCACCAGATTATTTATCCTTACTGACCGAACCGAACCTTGCTTGCACGAGATAATAAAGCCGCTAATGTACTCTCGCTGATGTAACTGTAAAAGAAGAAAGCTCAACCCTCTGCCTTCGGTCTCGCGTCTTCGACCCTTTACCTTCAAACACTCCGTCACCTCTACAACTATCAGCTTCTCTACGGAACCGTAACTATGTCTTGTCTCATTGCTTCCTCTGCCTTACGGTCTCTTTTCTTTCTGTTCTTGATCCTCTCTCTGCTGCCCACTTACTCCTGAACTACTCTGTATTCCCTTCTGACCCGTAACCTATTCTTTCAATGAATGAAATCCGTCACCTCTACAACTCGGTTTCACAGCTTCGCTCCTTCGCAGGTTGGTTACCTCCTCTCTCTCTGTCCTGTCTGATCCTTTCTTTCTGTTCTTTCTCCCTCCTCTGTAAGATAAGAGGGATATTAATTCGACTAAACTCTTCTGCCTATTTCTTCTTTCATTTAACTACAAGGTCAAGCTCTTTTTCCTATCCAACTCGTTCTCGTGGCTTCGCCCCTTTACAGTTGAATCTGGTTAGTTAGTTAGGTAATAACATAGAGTCAAAGAATCAGAATCAGATATGATATTCCTTATAGAGCGGAGTAACTTAATTCAATCCTGAACCTTCGCCGAAACTCCTTATACAATAATATTACCTTGCCTTGCCGAGCTCGCTTTAGCTTTTAGTTTGATTCCCTTCTTTCTTTTTCGTGTAAGGCCCATTGATTATTTAATGGATGCTTTACGACTGTTAAAGTTTCATAATCGCTTTTTAGCTCTTTCAATAGGTGAAATTAATGAGAGTTTATGCTTTACGACTGGAAAGGTTCCGTTTTTAGGTAATTAATAAGGAACTGGCAGGCAGGCTTTCTTGCTGGGGCTCCTACTATTTATTTGTCTCGCCGCTTCGCGCCTCTTCTCGTCTCGTGGCTTCGCACCTTTCTTTTCCTATGGGGTCTTGTAACCTGAACAAGGACATATGGGCGGTCTCTTCTTCTTTCCTTCACCTTCTTTAACTCTAAACGTAAACTAAGACTGAACTCAAGCACAAGACTCAAGATTCGTCAGACGGAACAACAGTCAGACTCAACTAAAGAAGCATTCTCCTCCTTAACTGCTTTCTTGCTTGCTTATACTCCTTCCCCGATATAACCTGAACTATTAATGATCCGGAACAGGAAGGAAAGAAAGAGAAGCTAGC